>JAFVLL020019392.1:42734-67730 GCA_021397915.2 Tor tambroides
TTTTTTTTTTTTTTTTTTTTTTTTTTAGCTAAACTTTTTAACATTTTAGCTAAACTTACTAATTAAACATGATTTCTTGATCAAATTTCATATTTAATACTACTTGATGTTTCTTTGTAATTATTGAAACAATTTACACCCAGAAATTGCTTGTAAATTTCACAAGCAAATCTTGTAAAAAATTTGTATTGTATTTTATTCATTTTTATTTTTTTTTTCAGTGTGATGTAGATTACAAAAATAGTGGTGACAAAAATCACAAGTTTGGTCAATTAGAAAAGTACTAGCACACCTCTTCTTAACAAACCATTATTTTATTTTAACTGTGTGTGTGTGCGTGCGCGCGCACGTCCATCTGTGCATATCTGTCTCTATATATGTCTGTCTCTACGCCCTCCATCTGCTCATCCGTCTATCCACTCATCTGTCGCGTTTTCTTTTTCAGCATTTTGAAGTTTCTTTCAAATTAACAAATTAAAACACCATTAAATCACCATAAAAGTAACCTCTACTTTTTTGAGTTATATTTTAAGTCATGTGAAGTCATAAAAACAGATTTGTTGTCATTTTTGGAGCTCCACCATCTTTCCATCTTTCAATCAACTATTCATTCTGCTAAACATTGCATGTTTTACAGAAACATTTTTGTAACGTAACATCTGTAATGTAATTGTTAATGTTTTGAAAGTAATGTTATTTTTGGGATTGGATGGAATTGGTTTATTAATCCAAAAATAGTTCACGTGTGGAATTCTGTTCTTCCAGCTGGTCTAGAGTCAAAAAGGGAGGAGCTAAGGTGAAATAAGACCAGACACGTTGCAACGGCACTGTGAATAATAAATCAGACTGGCCATCACCACGGTAACCCGGTGGGTTTCCGGGGAAACGTACCGTCGGTGATGAGGGCCCTGCTGGTGAGGACTTTCCCCAGCATGAACTTAAAGACGGACAGAATAGCGCACACAATCCCGCTGATAATTGAGACGCTGTACAGGAAGTCATCCTGGAGGAATTGAGAGAAAGAGAGAGACATTATTAGCATGACGTGACGTTCATAGCGGTCAACTGCACTGTTTTATTCAAACGCAATTCATACTGATGATGACATGCTGTACAGGAAATCAAGAGAGTGTTTAGAATAACAAACTCTGAGATGTATACTGTTAAATAGGCAACTGTAAACGTTTCAAATAGTAGTATGCTACACAGGTGTCACTTAACCTTATTACAGAGTGTTTAATATAGTACTTTTGCATTCAATTTTGTGTAAAAACGTCATTTTTGATCAAATAATGAGTCTCACTATATTCTAAATAACATTACCATACTATTCATACTATTTCTGTAGTATATACTATGTATGCTGCGCACTCGCTGAAGTTGACGTTTTGATGTGTTCTGATAATAATGTAATGTACTATTGTTTGAAGCACTTCATAAATATAATATACACTGCGTAAATACAGTCTAGTATGCAGTACCTAGTATGTGAGCATAATGGCATACTGTACAATAATAGTTTGAAACAGTACGCTGTATGGAACATTAAGCATTTCATTCTGTAGGATACCAAATTCTTTCATTATTTTATGCAGAAAAAAAGCATACTGTGCACTTGCTGAAGTAAACATGCCTGGTAATGTGGTTTATTGACAATGTGTCATGTACTGTTTGAAGAGTTACTTCTACATTTCTAACTGTAGCATACTAAATAGTTGTCACATGACCTCATGAAGTGTATGTTTCCTGGTGTACATACCAAAATTTGCATACTGCACACTTGAAGTAAACATGCAAGGTAATAAGGATTATTTGAAATGTTTCTTATTGCATAAATACAGTACATACTGTCTAGTATGCAGTGTGTAGTATGCCAGCGGAATGGAATACCAGCATACTATTATATTGTTTCGTCTTTTTGTTGTTGTTTTGTGTGAAACAGTACACCGTATGTAACTGTTAACATTTAAAACTGTAGCATGCATAGAATGATCACAGTCCATTCACAGAATAAAATGCATACTGCACACTCGCTGAAGTAAACATGCACAATAGTGTTTTTTTTCACAAACTAGTGAAATTTATTTCGCTGCATAATAAAAACTGTTTCAGTATACAGTATATATTGTGGAGTATGCAGTAGTATGCTAGCATTCCGGACACAAAGTATGTTCAGGATACAATACTAGCATACTGCTTCCTATTCAAAAACAGTATTCAGTATGCAGCAGACGAATTTTTAAAAATAATGTAGCATACTACTGTTTGAAACTCTGCATAATACATTCAGTACATAGTACCTACTGTGTTTTATGCAGTTAGCAGTATGCTAGTATTCCAAACATAGCCAAAGTTATGGGCTATATTCAGAATGGAATACTAGCATACTGTTAGTTTCAGTATGCAACAGTAAACATTTCAAACAGTAGCATACTAAATTGTTGTCATTATGCATACAAAAAAAAATACTATTAAAAAGAGTATGCAACATTAAACAATTCAAACAGTAGCATACTAAATTGTCACATGACCTCTAAGTGCAAGTTTATAGGTGTGCATACAAAATGTGCATACTTAACACTTGCTGAAGTAAACATGCACAGTGAAAGGTTTTTTGACAATTATGTAGCATACTAATATTTGAAGCATCTATCGCTTCATAATATATACTATTTAAGTATATACTGTGCAGTATGTACTATATAGCTAATATGTCAAAGACAGCCAAAGTTAGGCTATGTTCAGAATGGAATACTACTATGCTGTTTCCTATTTATAAAAACAGTATGCAATAATCAAACAAGGGCATACTAAATTGTCACATGACCCCTTTGCAGTCATGTTACAAGTGCGTGTTTAGAGATATGCATGCAATGAGGTCTTTTGATGTAGTATGCTATTGTTTACTATTGTGTATTGTATGTCGCTGAATAATACGTTCTATTTCAGTATACAGTATATACTGCGTGCTATGTATTTAGTAAATAGTATGCTAGTATTCCAAACAAGTTCAAATCTGGGTATTCCACACGTGTAAATAAGCATAGTATGCATACTGCAAATCTGGTACAAGAAGTATCTATGGATATGTTAAAAAGAAAGCAATATGAATGGAAATAAGGAGCGCAGAGGTGAAAGAGACTATGAAAGGATGCGAAAAAAAACAGATGAAGTTGCGAGTTGCCTTCTCAGCCCAAGCAGAATCATTAAAATCGCGCTCTGGCCTTGCAGACGTGAAAAAAAAAAAAAAAAAAATGCAATGCTGCAAGGTTCCCACCATCAAACATAACGTCAAACACACACAAACACACAAACGGTCAGTCAATGCATCATCTGTTCCCTCCACATAAAACGCTATGATGGAGCTTCTGGCGAGAGAAGCTCATCAATATTTATGTCAGGCAGGTGAAGAAAGCAGAAAACAATGAAGTTTGTGTCTCGCGGATGGTGTCGAACAACTCTAATCCTCCCTGAAGAGTTAAAAACAACCTCATGACCTCGCATTTATCACAAACGCTGTCTGCCTGCCCACAAACATCCCACAACGTCTCTCTCGGAAACATCTCTGATCATCCATCTCCTCTCAGGCAGGGAATTGGTAGCAGTTGCGCTATCGCAATTTTTTTACGATTGTGTGTCTTTTATAATTGTAGTTTCGACCACAGGACCATAAAATTATGCAAGCATCATTTAGGGTTGTATGTTTGTGTCAGCTGGTCGCTTACTTAACTGATTTTGTTTTAATCTAGCAGGTTTACGAAAGGAAGTGCAAATGGCGCAGATGGGACTATTGCAGGTATTCAGCGGAGGACTGTTGTATTGATTTTATAGCACCTGAAAAACAGTCGATCTTTCTCAGAAACGCACATATGGGGTTGCGAAAGGGGGCAGTCCATTTCAAACACCTTGTTCAGAACAGCCTATTAACATTTCATTAGAGAACGAAAGACCAGAAGAGAGAGAGACTATGTGAGAAAAAAATAAGAGAGAGAAAAGAAGGGGGGAAGTGTTTCTGACATCAGCAGCAGATGAAGGGAGGGAGAAATATTGGATCTATTTTTAGACGGCGCTTGTATGCGCCAAAACCCAGCTTTACACGCTGAGACAGGAACAGGAATCCTCCAGAGAGAAGCCAGAGTCCTGATTAAAACATCAGCACAGACTCTCTCTCTCTCTTTCTTTCTCTCTGTCTTCTTCGTTTCCTCTGTATCTCTCATCTGGCTATCGTCTTCTCTATTACAACCTAATTTTGTTTGCTACGCTCTTACAAATAAAGGTTCCAAAAGGTTTACATTCTAATGCCTTTTGAGAAAATGACATGATAGTCATAATAGAACCTTCTTAAGTTCCCATGAGTTTTTGAGTTCCCATGATGTCATGAGAACCTTTTTTATTTCCCATTATGTCATCATATAACCTTTTTTAGGTGCTATTTTGTCCTAATAGGACATTTAAATATCCACTATGTCATAATAGAAAGATTTTTAGTTCTTATGTTGTTGTACAAATTTTAGTTTTCATCGTAGAACCTTTTTCAGTTATGTCACCATAGACATTTTTAGTTATACCATTGTGGAAATGTATTTGTTATTGTAGAAACTTTTTTTAGTTCTTATGTATTCGTTTTAAAACCATTTTTTAGTTGTTACTGTCATCGTAGAAGCTTTTTTAGGTCTTAGGTCATCGCAGAATGTTTTAGTTTTTCGTTGTCATTGTAGACATTTCTACATTTTAGTTCATTGTAGAACGGTCTTTATTTTTTGTCATTTTTAGTTCTTAGATCATCAGAACGTTTTTTTAGTTTTCGTTATGTCATTGTATAATTTCTATAACTTTTAGGTCATTGTAAAACATTTTTTGTTTTTATGTAATAATAGAAACATTTAATTTTAGGTTATAGAATTTCTTTTTTTTTAGTTTTTATGATGTCGTCATAGAACGTTTTAGTTTTCGTAATGTCATCAGAATTTTTTTTTTTTTAAAGGTTAGGTCACTGCAGAACATAATTTTTTTTTTTTTTAGTTTTTATGATATCATTATAGAATGTTTTTTAGTTTTTAGGTCATCATAGAATGTTTTGAACGTTATGTCATTGTAGAATTTTTTTTAATGTTAGGTTATTGTAGAACTATTTTTTAGTTTGTCATTGTAGAAACATTTTAAATTTTTAGGTCATCGTAGAAGTTTTGTTTTCATTATCTCATCATAGAAACATTTTTATTTTTAAGTCACTGTAGAATGTTTTTTTAGTTTTTGTCATCGTAGAAACATTTTAAATTTTAGGTCATCGTAGAAGTTTTGTTTTTATTATCTCATCATAGAAACTTTTTTTAAGGTCATTGTAGAATGTTTTTTTAGTTTTTATGTCATCGTAGAAACTCTTTTAGTTCTTAGGTCATCATAGAACCTTTTTTTTAGTTCTCGTTATGTCATGGTAAAAACGTTTTAAATTTTAGGTCATCATAGAAGATTTTGTTTTCATTTTCATCATAGAAACTTTTTAAATTTTAGGTCATCGTAGAACATTTTTTAGTTCCTGTTATGTCATCATAGTTAACTTTTAGCTATTATACCATCATAGAAAATTTTAATTATGATGTCATCGTAGAACCTTTTCAGTTCTCATTATGTCATCAAAGAAACCTTCTTAGCTCAATTTATGTAATAATAGCACTGGTTCTTTAGAGTGTCTATGTACTGATGTTTCTAGAACCCAAGTGAAGTTCATTTGTAAAACTAGTGGCGAGACTCGTAAACAAAGTTCGTAATGTGCCGCCTTTGTTTGGTTCTTGATTGAAAAGAGGGTTATTTCCTTTCCTTTAAAGAATGTACAGTAGCAGTGACGACTTAAGACCACAGAGGCAGCACCAGACCAAGGCTTTCGGTGTCTTGTTTCAACACAGGAAGACGGATGGAGAGCTAGATTGAGAGAGAGTGGGTGATAGTGGAGGGGTAACTGGTTTTGGGGAAACTATTTCCCCTCTTCATGTTGCCTGGCAACAGTGATATCAGACTATTCTAATCTTGTCCGTGAATTCACACCTCATCTCCGTCGTGTTCATTCAGCTTTACACTTCTGCTGTTTAGCAGGCGCCTTTTAGTTCCAGCCGAGGGACAACTCACACAACTGACGACATGAAAAGATGAAGCGTTGTTTGCGTGTGGCGTCCTTCACCTGAGAGACTTTCTTGAATGGAGTTTACAGTCAGTAAAAAGCCAGCAGGGAAATAAGATATGAGAGTACGAATGCTTAGAGCAACACGGAAATAAATTTAGAAAATGACGGAGTCGAATAAGCTTAGAAAATAAGATAACAGCTGGTCGCGACAACCAATCAGTGAATCACTGTGTTAATGAATCAATGTATGAAAGAATGAACAACTGTATGAATCAACCAGTCAACCAATCCTATGAATAAATCAGTGAGTGAGCAACCATACAAACGAACAAATGAATCAACCACTACAATGAATAAAACAGTGAGTGAATCAATGGAGCAATCAGTCAGCCAATGCAATGAATAAATCAGGAAGTGAATGAACGAACAAATTAATCAGGCACCGGAAAAATCAATTAACCAATGCAATAAATAAATCAGTCAGTAAATTAACAAACAAACGAACAAATTAATCAGCTACTGGAACCACCAATCAACAAATGCAATGAATCAATCAGTGATCAAATGAACAAACAAATGAATGAATGAATCAGCCATTTGAAAAACCCATCAACCAAACTAATGAATGAATCAGTTAGTGAATAAACAAACAAACAAACGACTGAATCAACCACTGGAACAATCAATCAACTGATGCAATGAATAAATCGGTGAATGAATGAAAGAACGAACAAATGATTGAATCAGTCGCTGGAACAACCAATCAACCAAACTAATGAATGAATCAGTTAGAGTTTAAACGAATAAATGAACGAATGAATCAACCACTGCATCAACCAATCCAATTAATGAATCAGTTAGTGATTAAACAAACAAACGAATGATTGAGTAAACCACTACAATGAATAAATCAGTGAGTGAGTAAATGAACAAACAATCACTGAAAGATTGAACGAACAAATGAATCAACCACTGGACCAATCAATCAACCAATGCAATGAATAAATCAGTGAGTGAGTGAATAAATAAACAAACTAATGAATGAATCAGCCATTGGAACAATCAATCAAGCAATCCAATGAATGAATCAATGAGTGACTAAATACACAAATGAATGAATCAATCAACCAACCAATCCAACCAATGATTTGTTTGTTTGTTCAACCATTTATTAATTTTTTTTTTTTTTGTTCAGTGGGTAAATAAACAAACAAATGAATCAACCACTGGAACAATCAATCAACCAATGCGATGAATGAATCAGTGAGTGAATGAACGACCAAATGAACAAATGAATCAGCCGTTGGAACAATCAATCAACCAATCCAATGAATGAATCCATGAGTGACTTAACAAACAAATGAATGATTCAATCAACCCCTGGAGCAATCAATCAACCAATCCAACCAATGATTTGTTTGTTTGTTCAACCAATGATTCATTTTTTTTTTCGTTCTGTGAGTGAATAAACAAACAAATAAATAGAACAATCAATCAACGAATGCAATGAATAAATCAGCAAGTGAATGAACAACTAAATGAAGGAATGAATGAATCAGTCAATTACCGGAACAATCAATCAACCAGTCGGACCAAAGATTTGTTTGTTTGTTCAACCCATGATTCATTTGTTTGTTCAGTGAGTGAATGAACAAACAAATGAATCAACAACTGAACTAATCAATAAACCAATGCAGTGAATAGATCAACGAGTCAGTGAATGAACAAATGAATCAACCAACCAAATAAGATGCAGAATTATGTGTTAGTTGTTTTCTTACCACTTCAGGTTCCAGTTTTGTGGCTAGATCATGGATCGCTTTCACCAGGATGGTGATGGCCGACAAGATAAACACAACCCCGAGGATGACACACGCGCTGGAAAACACACACACAGGTACATTGAGTAAACCACAACATCAATCCAACTGATGCTTTATTGAGTTCACGGTCTAATTCTAGACCGTGACACGGTCTAGTCAGTTAATAAAACACGACTCTGAAGCTTCTGCTCGCTTTAATACCTCAATCTTATTAGGCCTGTCAAGCCCTGCGTTTATAAATGAAGGCAGGGAGGGCTGTAGTTGTCTAATTAAGCCTGGTTAATAGGCGAGAGCATCTGTTCCACTATTTACTCTGCCGCAGGGGTAGTTGGGTAAAATCTGGTGAAGTTTTAGGGCCATTCTGCTGTTTCTCACACGCAGATTGTATCAGGCTTTGTGAGCTCAGTCCGTTAAGTCTGTGTTTTAGTTAGTGATTAATTAATCAAACCAAACAAACACACACACAGCTACAGTCTCGAGAGATCAAATTAAGATGAAATTAAGACATGCAGATTAATTTAATCTGGTTTCTCTCATAAAATCAGGCCAAGAAGGAACCCCGCTGATGCTGGAGAGATGTTTGTGTGCTGGGTTTGATAGTCAACTGAATTTAGTATTTAGTGTGTTCAACGTATTTTTAACAATACAAACATACATAAATTCAATCTATATTCAATCTGAAAAGTTGTGAATGTTTCGGACTTGTATTTTGTTAGAAAGCTAAAATATATTTATTCTTTCAGATTCTGATGGATAAACAACATGCTGTTTGCAAGTTTTTTTTTTTTTTTTTGTTTGTTTTTGTTTTTTGTTTTTTTTAAAGAATGCTGGTAAGTATTTTTCAGGTAAACACCAGGCGGTTTTGACTTGGGCAAGCAAGAAACTGCCTAGCAGCTCCCTAGCATCCCCTCAGAACACCTCAACATTGTTCTAGCAGCCATTCAGAACACAATATCCACCTAGCAACACTATTTTAGTAACCCCATAGCAACAACATAGCATTTTCCTAGCAACCACACCCTAATAACTGCATAGAAACTTCCTAACAACCCCTTAGAACACCTCAATATTGTTCTAGCACTCAGAACACACTAGCCACCTAGCAACACTCAACATTCTAACTACTCAGAGTACTTTAGTGAGTAACTCCATATCAATACCATAGCATTGTCCTAGCAACCCCTAGTAACTGCATAGAAATTTCCTAGCAACATACTAACAACCACATAGGAACACTCTACCAACCACTTAGAACACTTTAGTAACCATCCAAACACCCTAACAACCACCTAGCAACTGCTCTGAATACTTTAGTAACCTCTCAGAAAACATTAACAACCACCTAGCAATGCCCTACCAACTACTCAGAACATTTTAGTAACCGCATAGCAACACCATAACGTTGTCCTAGAAACCACATCCTAGCAACTCCCTAGCAACCCCCAGAACACCTAAGCATTGTTCTAGCAACCATTCAGAACACACTAACAACTCCTAGCGACACTCTAGCAACTAGTCTGAGTACTTTAGTAACCCCATAGCAACGCCATAGCAATCGCCTTAGCATTCTCATAGCAACCACACCCTAGTAACTGCATACTTCCTAACAACCACTTAGAACACACTAACAACCACCTAGGAATGCTCTATCAACCAATTAGAACACTTTAGTAACCATACAAACACCCTAACAACCACCTAGCAACTGCTCAGAGTACTTTAGTAACCTCTCAGAACACACAAAAAAACCATCTAGCAACCACTCACAACACCTTAGTAATGACACAGTAACTCCCTAGGAACCACTTAGAACACTTTAGTGACCACATAGAAAGTCCAAACAACAAATGCTTAATAATGCCCTAGCAACAACTCAGAGCACCTTAGTAACCATATAGTAACCTCCTAGTAACCACCTGGCAATTGCCTAGAAACCTTGCAGAACACATTAACATCCACTTTGCTGTGAGCTAGCAGCCACAAAGAATACACTAACATCCACCTAGCAACGTTCTAGAAACCACTCAGAACACCTTAGTAATAATACAGCAACTCCCTAGAAACCACTCAGAACACCCTAGCAACAACCTACTGTAGCAATCCCCTAGAAACCATGCCGAACGCACTAACATCTACCTAACAATGCCCTAGCAACTAGTCAGAACACCTTAGTAACCACACAGCAAGACCATAGAAACCACTCAGAACACCTTAGCAACATTCTACTGTAGTAATGCCATAATAGCATCACTCTAGCAACCACTCAGAACACCTTAGTAACCACACAGCAAGTTCCTAGAAACCACTCAGAACACCTTAGCAACATTCTACTGTAGTAATGCCATAATAACATCACTCTAGCAACTACTCAGAACACCCTAGCAATGACCTACTGTAGCAATGTCCTAGAAACCAATCAGAATATAATAGCATCACCCTAGCAACCACTCACAACACCCTAGCAACCACCTACTGTAGCGATGCCCTAGAAGCCACTCAGAACATAATAGCATCATCCTAGCAACCACTCAGAACACCCTAGCAACCAACTACTGTAACAATGCCCTACAAGCCACGTAGAACATAATGGCATCACCCTAGCAAACATTTAGAACATCTTAGCAACGATCTACTGTAGCAATGCCCTAGAAACCACTCAGAACATAATAGCTTCACCCTAGCAACCACTCAGAACAACCTACTGTAGCAACTGCCTAGAAACCACAGAGAACACCCTAGCAACCACCTACTGTATCAATGCCCTAGAAACCATGCAGAACACAATAGCATCACCCTAGCAACCACTCAGAACGCCCTAGCAACCACCCACTGAAGCAATGCCCTACAAACCATGCAGAACATAATAGCTTCACCCTGACTGTTTGACTGTTTATGAGTCTGCATTCCAGTAGATATGTCATGTCATCTCGCTAATGCAACCCGTGTTATGATGTAATCTGTCTCCACGGCGATCAGCATCCCGGCAGATTCCCCCAGAGACTCGCAGCAGCCCACGGCTTATGAACATTACGTGTGTGTCTGTACTGTACTGTCTACACACTTCTGCCTTTGTCCTGTGTCTCTTTTTTTTCTCTGCTTCCTCTTCTTTCTTTATGTTCACAAAGCCCTCCCGCCCTTTTGCCATCTCTTTTCTGTCCTTCAGCCGATAAGGGATGCCAAACACAGAGAGAGACTGTCTAAGGACCCTCTTTAGACATGAAACCCAGAGCAGGGCCACTTCCTGTGGGACCGGAGAGTCTGTCTGCCTGGCCTCCATCCATCAAAGCTGGTGGTCTTTAGAAAACGTTAACCTGCTGAAGTAAACTACGCTAATTTTGTCTTAAAGATACAGCACATCTGAAAAACGTGATCATTTTAATGACCATGGTTTGTTTGGATAATTACTTGCACGTTTCTTTTGACCACCAAACGCCCACTAACGTTCTCCTTCAGCCGAGGAACATGTCAAAATCGTTACATCATTACCTTGAAAGATCAGTCTGACCTTCTGCTCTCCTTGTTGCCCAGAAACGATGTCTAATTGGCTACTGACACTACCCAGAATCCCTGCAGAGCATGAACTATACTGCGTCCCCCATGTTTGCGTTAATGGAGGAAGGATCACGTGTACTTACATGTATTCTCTGTGTGCTGAATGGACGGCCGCCGCGTTACTGTATCGCCAAAGCACGATTATGGACGACAGGACGTCCAGAGTGGCGTCAAACTGTAAACGAATGAACAACAATGATAAAGCGAAGCATTAAAACGTTAAAGACTAATAATAAAAATAATACATAAAATAATAACATATTAATTATGTGTTCGCATACTTACGGCAAATCCAAACGCTGATGCACTGTGCCGCATTATAGAAACAGCTGCAAAAGAAATGAAGAAAAATTAGTTCAAATGAAAATGATTTTAACTTAAAATGCTTTAATTGTTTTTATTTTAAATAAATAAATACATTTTACCATTTAAAAAATAGTTAATTAGTTGGACAAATTTAATTGTGAAATGTTTATTTTTAAAATATTTAATTTTTACCTTTAAAACAGTGCATTAGTTGGACAAACTTGTAGTGTTTAATTTTAAAAATATATTTATCTAAAAAAATTATGAATAAATAAATACATAAATGAGAGTTCATAAGTTTGAAGAACTTTAAATGTGAAGTGTTTTTTTTTCAATATTGCTTTATTTTAACAAACAAACAAACAAATACATAGACAGACTTTAAGTGTTTATTAAACTTTTTTAAAATAAATATATAAATACATTTTACAATTAAAAGTCCATTAGTTATTTTTAAAAATATTTAAAATAAAATAAAATAAGGAAGTAAATAAATATTACAATTACAAAAATATAAACGTTAATTATTCAGACCAACCGATATTCCCTTTAACATTGTTAAACCGGCAATGGAAATATTATGAATTAATGTGCATTTTAATTCTTCTTTACTTTTCACAGCCTGTATCCAGTCACCATCCATTCCAGCATTCGAGAACTATACATTGTTAATATTGATTTTGATAAGTGTTTGTCTCAGATATATATCTAAACATTATATATATATATGTGCATTCCCCTGCTGTAAAACTGAGTTTGAATGATTTCCAGCAAGTAAAGTGGCCTGGATCAGATTTCATCTCTTTACACTGTGATGTCAGCACATGGTGTGGATCTGAGCTACTCAAACAGCAGTGTGGCTCATGTCCAGTTATCGACCTTATATTGACCTCTAATGCACCTGAATCCTCTATCCTGAGACTGGATGAATGATCCGAGATATTCCATCCACCTCTACAGGGTCAGCCAAACTCTCAAAGGTACTCAGATCTGCATTTCAGGACAGTTTGTGCATTTAGTTTACATGTGCAATTGATTTTACAGTACAGTATGGTAAAGAATAGTAATTTGGAGTGTAGCATGGTACAGTGTAAACATCTTTTTGGGGAACAAACTCCAAGCATTCTATCAATATTATTTTTAGGTTCTGTTTTTTGTAGTGTAGAACTATTTCAGCAGATACAGAACATTCCACTAACATTAGCATATGGTTTAGGATTAGTTATTTTTTTTGGGAACCAATTCCAAACATTCTAAGAATGTTCTCTTAAGGTTTTTTGTGGTGCAGTAGTATCCCAGCAAACACAGAATGTTCCGTTAATATCAGAATATGGTTCTGGTTTGGTTACATTTTGGGGAACCAATTCCAAATGTTCTAAAAATGTTCTCTTTAGTTTTTTTTTTGTTTTTTTTTGTGGTGCAGTATTCTAGAAAACACGGAGCATTCCGTTAATATTAGCATGTGGTTCTGGTTTGGTTACTTGGGAAACTAATTCCAAACATTCTAAAAATGTTCTCTTTAGTTTCTATTTTTTTGTGGTGCCGTATCCCAGCAAACACAGAATGTTCCTCTAACGTTAACTTGGTTCTGGTTTGGTTACTTTTTGGGGAACCAATTCCAAAGTTTCTAAAAATATTCTCTTTAGTTTCTTTTTTTTTTTTTTTTTTTGTGGCGCTGTATCCCAGCAAACACGGAACATTGCCCTGATGTTAGCGGATGATTCTTGTTTGGTTATTTTTTTGGGGAACCAATTCCAAACGTTCTAAAAATGTTCTCTTTAGGTTCTATTTTTAGTAGTGCGGAATAGGGCTGGGAGATATATGCATGCGCATCTTGTCAGTAAAGCCGGTTCCTTGATTAGCGGTAAATCTCCGTCACCTGTTTTCAAATGGAGCGGCATTTAATACACGGAACCGTAGTTCACTGACAAGCTACGCAATATCGCTTTCATTATCGCAGATGAATCGCCTTCGATAATGAACGCGATATTGCGTAGCTTGTCAGTGAACTACGGATCCATGTATTTAATGCCACGCCATTTGAAAACAGGTGATGGAGATTTACCGCCAATCAAGGAACCGGCTTTACTGACAAGATGCGCATGCATATCGCATGCGATATATCGCCCAGCCCTAGTGCGGAAGCATTCCAGCAAACACAGAATGTTCCCCTAACATTTGCATATTTTTAATGGTTTGATTGCTTATTTGGGAACCAATTCCAAATGTTCTAAGAATGTTCTCTTTAGGTGTTTTTTTTTTTTTTTTTTATTATATTTTTTTTTGGTGCAAAACACAGCAAACACAGAAACACATTAGCATATGGTTCTGGTTTGGTTACGTTTTGAGGGATCATTTCCAAATTTTCTAAGAATCTTTTGGTAGGGTAGAGTAGGGGAAAATGCCCCCTACTCTTTTTCCCAAAATGACCACAAGATAAAGTCAAGATAAATTTTTATTGTAACTATGGACTACGTTGACAAGAGTGATGTAGAAGTTTTCATCATGAGGCTTACACTGGTGATGTGCATGACAGAAAACTGATTTCACAGTAAATGATCTAATTTTCTGTAGCAAGAAAAAGTGTTTTAAAGCTTGTTGTTCTGTAAAACATCACAGTTATATATGAGAACAGTAGGGCCTGTAGATAGGGAGTATGTGTTATTTAATAAAAATATAGTTATATTTTCAGAATGAAAATTTTTTTTCTCAAACATAGTGTGTGGGGTAAAACACCCCCAGGTGCCAATGGGCAATTACTGTAGTTATTCTGTTCTGAACATCAAACCTTTTGTTTTTCCATCAAATGTATTCTAACTAGTTGGTTGAATAGAAATATTTGGACTTTATATTTAAAAATTACCTCAAGTTAGCATCAGGTAGCCAGTTAGCTAGCCAGTTAGCATCAACTAACAATTTTTTTCAAATAGGCTATTATAAATTTGTAATTCATAATTATTGATTATATTCTTTTTAATTTTAATCTAAAACTGCCTGTACTCTGATTTTGCTGTAAATGTTTAAAGTAAATTGCTTTGTCAGACTGGGGGGCATTTTACCCCGACCATTTTCTCCCAATCTGCCCTACTGTTTTTGTTTTTTTTTTTGTTTGTTTTTTTGGTGCAGTATCCCAGCAAACATGGAAATTTCCCCTAACATTAGAGTATGGTTCCGGTTTGGTTATTTTGGGGGGAACAAACTCCAAACGTTCCAAAAAATGTTCTCTTTAGGTTCTATTTTTTTGTAGTTCAGAAACATCCCAGCAAAAACAGAATGTTCTCCTAATGTTAGCAAACAGTTTTGTTTTAGTTATTTTTTGGGGAACCAATTCTAAATGTTCGAAGAATGTTCTCTTTAGGTTCTATTTTTTTGTAGTACAGAGGCATCCCAACAAACACAAAATGTTCTCCTAACTTTAGTGTATGGTTCTGGTTTGGTTGCTTTTTGGGGAACCAATTCCAAACATTCTAAGAATGTTCTCTTTAGGTTCTATTTTTAGTAGTGCAGAAGCATCCCAGCAAATACAGAACGTTCCCCTAGCAGTAGCGTATTGTTCAAGTTTGGTTATTTTTGGGGAACCAATTCCAAGAATATTCTCTTATAGGTTCTATATTTTGTAACCATGAATTGGGAACCAACAATTGTTAGTTGGGATGAGTGAATTAAGGTGGTGTTGCAACGTTAACCTTGCCAGAAATACACCAGCGTTAGTCTTTAGCTAGTTTGCACACACATTAACATGGCAGAAGTCATTACTCAAAAACAAACACACACTCTCTCTGTTCCTCAGGAACACCGTTAAAAATGAATAACGGGGCTGCTGCGGCATGAGATTAAAGATTTAGCAGTTTCTAAATATAAATTCTGTTCCTTTTAGTCAAATCCACTCTGTTTTAGGCGTCTCGCGCCAGCCGATTTCAAGTCCTCAAGAGGCTAAACTCAAAAACACATTGACAGTCAATAAAACATCCATAATCCATGCAGTCATTCATTGTCCTACAGAATCCCATCGGACACACTAGAAATTTCCACTAAAAAACCCCACACACGTTGTCTCGGGAACAACATCTACATTTTAATCTTACAACAAACTGCAGGGGTTTTAGTTGTCCCACATGCAGTGCATCTTGGGTAACAGGCCAGGATTTATGGAGAGTTGTGTATCTGTGGAAAGCTGAAACCATTCCCTGCTCATTAGGAAGTCATATTTATGCTGATATGTGAAGTCAGCACTTCTACATAGAGTGCTGATACTGCGGCCAGAGCCGATGATGAAAATTATGAAGCTCGTAAAACCGTAGGATATCGTAGGATCACAATGATGCATCATGTGAGTGAAGGATTACTGTGGGTAATTCAGCTTCAGTCTGTCATTGGTGAACACTTTGAATGGACAATGAATTTCATAGACAAAGAAGGCAAAAGCGCAAAAAATGCATCGGTAAATGCTGCTAACTTAACTAATTTATGTAAGTAGGACATATTTTTACAGTTTCTTGAAGCTATTTCTTCAGATGTATTTGCCAGGCTGTGTCTCTTAATGTAATTTATTTTTTATTTTGTTTATTATTAAATCTACTATAAATGATTGTCCTGATAAATTGTGAAATTATTGTAAAAAGTTTTCAAAATGTTCGTTTTTTGCCTTTATTTGACAAGACAGTAGAGGTGAAAAAAAGAAACAATGGATGTTTTGTGAGCAAATGTGATTTGTAGTATCCAAAATTTGGGTTTGCGGTATTTTTTATGAGTTATGCAAGTCATCTGAACTAATATTGCACAATGTATCATCGCTCATGAAGCTGCGGCACTAAAATGTTGGTGTGGTAACGTTTTTACCTTAATGTTATTTTATTTGGACCTTGTTTGATACAATTCTGCAAAAATGTTTATTGACCGCTGTATTTGCATTTCACTAGATTTGTTCATATTTAAGTATTAAAGTACAGTTACTGTAAATTATCAGCATGTAACATTTTATCTGACTTTTGTCACATGTAACATTTGACTTTCGTAGTTAACATTTCTGCACATTCATGTTGTGCTATGTCTGTTTGTGTGTATTTTCACCCTGTGTTGTATAGAACAATCATGCAAACTTGCATAACTCATACAGTACTGCAATAAAGTATTGCAACACTGATTTTGCTCCTTTCATATTTTACAAGTCACTTTGAGCATATGTAGCTCAAAAAACCTGACAAACACCCATTCTTGCAGGTTATGAATGTTTGATTTCTGAGAACATACAAGAAAATTTAGCGTATCTTTAGAAAAAAAACTTTGATTTTGTGTTTTTCGTATGTTAAAAAAATCACATTTGAGCATATGTGGCTCAAAAAAAGCTGATACACATTCCAGCAGGTTATGAACGTTTGATTTATGTGAACATACTGTACGTAACTCATACAGTGTGCTAGTGAAAAATATCGCAACATTGATTTTGTTTACATTTGTCACTTTGAGCAAATGTAGCTCAAAAGACCTGACAATGACCCATTCTTGGAGGTTATGAATGTTATGAGAACATACGAATACATTTGCATAACTCATACAGTATTGTAAAAAAAAATTGCAACATTGATTTTGAGTTTTTCTTATTTTACAAATCAGCATTTGAGCATATGTGACTCAAAAAAGCTGATACACATTCCAGTAGGTTATGAATGTTTGATTTACGAGAACATGAGAAAATTTGCATAACTCATACCATGCGCTAATGAAAAATATTGCAACATTGATTTTGTTTCCTTTCGTATTTTACAAATCACAGATAAGGTCACTGCACTCTGAGTCCGAAATTTTCGTCCGAAATTTTCACACGTTAAAAAATAAATACGACCTCACGTTGTGTCAATCACGTTCGCATACTGCCTCCGAAACTTTCGTCCGTCAAAAAAAAATTTGGATCAGGTTCAATTTTCTGCGTTTTCGCATCCGTAGCATGCATTTTGATAGGAAAGGATGGGGAATACGAAAAAACAGAAAAACGCATGCGAAAATTTCGGACTCAGTGTGCAATGACCTTTAGGCTTAAATAGCTCAAAAAATAAACTGACAAACACCCATTCTTCCAGGTTATGGATGTTTGAACATTCATGCAATCTATTTCGAGCGATTTTGAGGAACCAGTTTGTTAGATGAATCGCACACTGAAAAAACATACTGCTGCTATGCGGCAAAAAACATTTTGTGACAGTTATTCTCAGATGTATCAGTGGCGCATGATGTATAAACTCATTGAAGATCTTGTAATTGACTGCTTAAGGAAGCGTCTGCTAGTCTCATAGATCAGCAGGACAAATAGGTGTTGATTAAAATAGATGTTCATGGTTTGTTGCGTGTAACTGCGCTTTCTACTTTCTTTAGGTGTTTCTTCTGTGAAAATAGGGCAGAGTCTTTAGGGACGGCGAGTTGCAGAATGTTGAAATCCAACACAACAGCTGCTCTGAAAAACCTGTCTTCCGCTCGCTCTGTCTTTTTGCCTCACACACACATTGCATCTTCACACACAAACCAAAACAGGGAATGTGATCTAGTTTCTGTGTCAGAGCTGGTGAATAAATTTGCATGTTTTTATCACTTACAGGACGTTTTCAATCATCTTCTGATAAGTCTGGAGTCACAAGAAAGACTTCTGACTGGCCAGTGTTGTTATGATACTACAAAAACGAAATAACTAAACTAATACTAGATTATAAAGTTATACATACATCAATTATAGAATTAGTTCTGTCAGTATCAGTTCTAATACTAATATTTTCTAACTGTTTAAGCCAAGCTGCATGCAGTTAATATATTATAGAGCTGAGTCAATATTAAGTTACATATTTTAGACACAATAAAATAAAATTTGTTCTATTTTGTCATTCCTTGCGCCTCCAATCAACACAGTGGTGTTTGTTCATGAATGATTCAGCATTTTTGAACAAATCAAGTGAGTCAGTGATTCACTTAGCCATTCATAACGACAGTTGCTACATTTAAAACTGCATGCCTGTATATTATTCTTACTATTTTTAATCTATCTTTTTATGGAAGAAATAGTAAGAGTAATATGCTAGCACGCAGTTACGAAATCCTGATACCTGTTGTTTTTGTTTTTTTTCAATTAAATTAAATTTTTATTAAGACTGGTGGTCTTAGTTTCACACTCAAATTATAGTTCTATTAAACAGTCTATATATATGCCACTAGATGTAGCTTCTGTGCCACTTCTGCGGTGCAAAGATGGATTTTGTTCATCTCGATTTCATCAGCCTTATAGTGTCTTATTCAAATAATTATTCAAATTGAGCAGATTTAAGAATTTACATGAAAGATGACACATCCTGTTTACTAAGGTTAGAAAACATGCCCTTATGAAAAAAAAAAAAATGCCCCTGGAAATCAATTTAAGGGGTGAAATATCACTCATTTCTGTCACTTTAGGATTATTTTTCAACGTCCTCACTGAACAGTACTGCTTCAGTGTCCAAAGTGCCCTCCTTTTTATAGAAATGGCCACCCTAATTTTAATACAAATACTAACACTAATAATGCTAAAACAGGTGAAGCTGATATTAGTTTTAATTCTACAAAATTAATACTACAACTATATGGTAAAATGCTAATGATAAAATATTGCTGCTAAAATAACATATAACAGAGTTTTCATACTTTACAATAGGCCTACTACAAAAACTTATATGACAACTGAAAGTGATACTAACACGCTAAAACCAACCATCTGTAAACCTGTGGCTAGCACTGATACCTTAAAGCAAAAAAAAAAAATTACATGTATATTTTAGTTGATCAGTTATGATATTACATGCATTTTATTAGAATTTCTAACACTTAAGCTAAAATTAATGTTAACGCCGATATACAGCTAGTTTTAAGAGTTTTCTATAGTAGCCTATACAAATATGCTAAAATGTTAATGCTAAATGATGGTAACTAATAAAATAGCATATAATAGAGTTTTTGTCAGTCACAATACAATAAAAGCTAATCCGACTAAAAATAACACTAATACTAAAACCAATGGTAAACCTTTGGCTAATAAATTGGCATTTAAAACTAATAGATTACCATATTTTAGTTGATATCAGTTCATTTTAATAGCAGTACTCTTGCGAACACTAACAGACAGCAACGCAACTACCACATTCAATGCCCAGAAAGGTAACTATTAAAATAGTCCACGTGACATCAGAGGTTCAACCGTAATTTTATGAAGCTACGAGAATACTTTTTGTGTGCAAAGAAAACAAAAATAACGACTTTATTCAACAATTTCTTGTCTTCCGTGTCAGTCTTCGACTCGAAATTCACCCACGATGTATGTGTGAAATGCTGCACCACACGCATACATTGTGTTACTTTCGTAAACGTGTGTCGAAGACTGACACGGAAGCGAAGAAATTGTTGAATAAAGTCGCTATTTTTGTTTTCTTTGCACACAAAAAGTATTCTCGTAGCTTTATAAAATTACGGTTGAACCACAGATGTCACATGGACTATTTTAATGATGTCCTTACTATCTTTCTGTGCCTTGAACGTGTCAGTTGCATTGTTGTCTATACAGGGTCAGAAAGCTCTCGGATTTCATCAAAAATATCTTAATTTGTCTTACGGGTTTGGAACAACATGAGTGAAGAATTAATGACAGAATTTTCATTTAATCTCTTTAATGTTAAAACTAATATGTTAAAGCTGATATATTTAGATATTTCATTCCACTAGATATTCCTCCGACTGTTTACCAACTGAAATCCATGAGACTGTGACTTTTTTTTTTTTTTTTACCCTTTCATCTATTTGTTCTCACAAACCCATTTACTTGACTCACTGTGTTGATGTTTTAAAAAACCAGAGGAGGTGCAGAGAGGGCAAAGCACCCTCCACCTCTCTTCGCTCTCTCTCTATCTGTCTTCCATCTTTTATTTTTAGACTCGGGGCTCTATGGGAGTTGGCATGCTGGCTTTTACAGGCTGGTAGTGCTGAATGCATTAATATGAGAGCGAACTACCCCTCCTCTATCTGTGACCTCTCCTCACCAGTGTGATATTTACATTCTCTGCCTACCGCAAGAAAAATTTCCACACGCACACACATACTAATTTCGCTTTCTTCAGTCTGAAGTCAGTTCATTCTTCAGGAACTGGCGTTTAAATACATTTCGCTGCAGCAAATAGGGCTTATTTCCTGCAACGGAGAAATTTCTGGACGTGTTTATTAGGTTTGGAGGTATGCGAGAGCATTTGTGCATGTGTGTGAAGCAGAAGACACTCTGTCGCTGAGAGCGTGTTAATTGGCTGCGCTGGAAGCCGTGAGACATCTGGGAATTCAGCTCTCGCAGTCTGGCATATATTAGACCATTTCTCTTCTTCTCCTCCTTTCTTCCATCCTTCCTTCTATCTGCCTTCATCAGTTTCCAAACGCCTCTAAAACGTACACAAACCCTCGCCGCACACATACCCGTTCAGTCCCTTCAGGCTAACAGGAGTAGCGCAGCCGTTAATGAAAAACGAGCCGTCCCGCTAACACTTCAGATAGCGTTGCCTCACGCTTCGGGGAAGACAGCGAGACTCGGATCGCCTGATCAGACACTTTATCTGAACCGATTCGAGGATAATTCGGTTAAAACCATAATCCAGCCGTCAAATATAGATTTGATCTTCTCAAAACCCATACTGACCCAAATGCATGCCACCCAAACATAAGAAGACTGTGTGCAAGTTGAGATGAGATTTTTATGGCTTTTAGTGCATATTTATTGAGGTCTCCATACGCTAATGTACTTCTAAATAGCGTGGCAGATGAAAAAACGGGTGACAAAATCACACAGGCTTACATTAAAGAGGGTTAAGAGTCATTTCTAGAGAGAAGAATATCATAGAGACTTGGGATCGACTTTGGCCAGTATAAAACTATCTAGCAACCACGCTAGCAATGAAATAGCTACCACCGCTGCTGTTACATGACAAAAATTGTAGTTCGTAACGTAACCCATTTCATTACACACTTTAGGTAATATAATCAGACTACTTTTAGATTACTTTTGATCTAATTTGTTTGTCACATTGATTTAAATAGGATAATCTTGTACCATATTAATTTTACGAAGCTATGAGAGAACTTTTTGTGCACAAAGAAAACAAAAACAGAACTCCCTATAGGAACCACATAGCAACTCTCCAGAGCAGCCTAGCAACCTGCATGGAGGTCTAGTGCATATTTATTAAATTGGAGGACTCTATATTCTATTATTACATGGCTCTCTGGAATACTTGATTCTGATTGGTCAGGAAGGGTTAAACAGGAACAGGAAGTGAGTGTACTAGAAAAGATGTGATGCTTTCTGTCAAGTATTTTTATATAATGATGCTAAATGCTAATGCTAACACTAATCCGTATCTCTTCAACTATAACTTCAACTCAATTTAATATTATTTC
The DNA here is from genome assembly GCA_021397915.2 of Tor tambroides. Classification (NCBI taxonomy): domain Eukaryota; kingdom Metazoa; phylum Chordata; class Actinopteri; order Cypriniformes; family Cyprinidae; genus Tor; species Tor tambroides. Next base: position 64,977 of record JAFVLL020019392.1, read on the forward strand.
CATTTAGGTGATTTCAGAGATACTAGCAATAGCAAGCTAGCTTTGAAAGCATAAGATCCATCCCTCCCTGGAAATCACTCTCCAAAGCCACGCCTCCTCCAAAACACACCACAAAATAAACCATTTTGCCAACAAAATGGTGGTTGTTTATGCCATAGCTAGCTACTATACTAAGTGCTACAAATAAATGTAGAACAAATGTCATCCTGAGATTTTTATCGTGTTTTCCACAGGTTAATTTACCAAAACAATTAGCTCTATCTCTGTCATTTGCCCTTACCAGCTGCCTGCAATCATTTAATTTCCTTTGACGCCAAAACGTCGCCATTACTGATAGAGAGAGACGACTAAATGACAGCATCTCTCAGGCGTCGTTGCTCTGGAGTTGCTATGTGACTGAATCTTCACAGCCTGGCAACGTGAGTCCCAGAGTCCCCGTCCAGCTCTGGAAGTGTAAGGTGAGTCATTTCCATCCCGAGGGATGGAGCGCCGAGCAAGAAACCATTCCCTCTAAATCATACATCAAATCCAGTGCGGGGCTTCTGTTAGCTGCTCCAAGATTAAAGCACACGGCCTGGAACCAGTCTACAAAACGATTAAGCGCGGTTTGTGCTGAGAAAATAACAATAGTCTGCGTAAGGCCAACCTGAGTATCCCGGCTTAAAGATTTAAGGGAATATTTGGGGTTCAAGTTAAGCTCTATCAAAAGCTTTTGAGGCATAATGCCCATTAAAATCTAAAATGTCCCTCAGATCTTTTCGGAAATGGAAGGTCAAGATGAGTTCACTGCATTATGGGAGAGTTTTCAAGAAAACAGCAACTTTGATCCAGGTATTACATGCATATTGAAAATTCACAGTATACAGTCTATATAGTACAGAAATAGTAAGGATAGTATGCAAGTATGCTATTGAGAATGTAGAACGGTCTCCACAGTAGATTTAAAAACCCTTTTAAGTAGTTTTTGTATGCAAAAGAGCAAGAAAAAATCCTGTTTTCTATTATATGATCATTTTTCTTTGACAGTCCTCCAGTTTTGTACCTTTAAGGATATTCTGTGTTTGTAGCTGAGAATAAAGTGTGCTATAAATGTATTTGGTTTACGATGTTCCCGTTTGTCTGAGTTTATCCTGTGCACTTTCTTCCAGCAACGATTATCAACGTAATGTTGAAGAACAGCCAAGAAGAAACTAGTCAAACCTGATTTTGTGTATCAAGCTCATGGCACTGAACCAAACTACACACAGCTGTTGGCTCTGTTTAACCCGGAAAAATCGTGTAAAATAATATATATATATGTGTGTGTATGTATGTGTGTATATATGTGTATGTGTGTATATATGTATATATATATATATGAGAAAGAGAGAATTATCTCTATAGAATTATATAAAGATACAGAATTATATTTATATATATATATATATATATATATAACAATTATAACATTAATTAAATACATATAATATTGTTTGTAATTAATCACATTATTATATAAATTACATATAATTACTTATATAATTACATAATATATGAAATATATTATAAATTGACATTAAATATATAACTATTATTTATATATATATATATATATATATATTATTAAATTATATATATAGAATTATATTTTATATACTTTTAAAATTAATTACATATATATTTTGCATTTACATGTATTAATAAATTATATAACCAATTATATAAATATATAAAATAGAAAAATATTCTAAATTATGTAATGATATATGAAATAAATATATAACAGTATTATATTTCATATGTATCTTTATCATGTATTATATAAATATATTAATATATTATGCCTAGTATATTGTAAATGGTTATATGATACATAAAATAAGTATATTGTTTTATTTTTATATTTATAATATAACTTTTGTAAAAATAACATTAAATATTATATGCATTATTATATATTACATTAATATATAGAATTCTATTAATTACATACACACACACACACACACATATATATATATATATATATATATATATACATATACACACACACACATATACATATATATTATATATATATATATATATGTAATTCTACATACCACTTTTATCTTAGGCTGTAAGATAAAAACTGCTACTACAGAAATGATTCTGAATTCATTCTTTAAAACTGCATCACAAAGTCTCAAAAAAATAAAGCTACACCGACTAAGGAGCTCGTCTTCAAAACAGGATATGACATCATACAGGTCTGTATCATCAAGGGGCCTGTGATTCTCTAGAGATGAGGGTCCAGATACTCACTGAACGCAGCGATGGCTAAAATCAGCGTCACCACAATGGAGACCCACGATACCCATAATGCCTTTTTTCTGTAACTCTGAGCCTCATGGGGTTTCAGACGCATACTGCTTTCCAGAAGACCTGCTGAGGAACAACGCTCAGTTAGCTTACGTCAGGTTATCTCACTGTCTTCAGATCCTTCTGTGTCTCAGAGGAGCTCAATGGGATTTATTCACAAATAAGTCCATAAAGTGTATGAGACACACCGGGGCAAGTTGTCACAAGTGCAATATCTCAGCAACTATGAGGTTTTGATTACTAAGTCCAATTATACAAATGCATGTTTTCTTTAGCAGTGCCTTTTTGTATTTTGATTTATAGCATCTAGTTCAAAACTCTCTTAAATTAGGATCATCTTTGTGAATTTTGTCCTCAAGGCTACAATTGTAGCTGTTGAGCACAATAGAATCACACTAGAATTCATTCAGAAAA
>JAFVLL020019392.1:67830-80330 GCA_021397915.2 Tor tambroides
CCTTGTGTAGCAATGCCCTAGAAACCATGCAGAACATAATAGCATCACCCTAGCAACCACTCACAATACCCTAGCAACCACCTGCTGTAGCAATGCCCCAAAAACCATTCAGAACATAATAGCATCACTCTAGCTACCACCTACTAGAGCAATACCCTACAAACCATGCACAACACACCAATATCTACCTAGCAACGCCCTAGCAACCAGTCAGTACACCTTAGTAACCACATAACCACTCTAAAAGAATCGCTCAACACAATCTAACATCCACCTAGTGAAATCTCACATAGCATCAGATTTTTGCACTCAAATTTTCTTTAAAAAATGCTGTGGTACATTATTATTCTCATACGGTTTGACTGTTTATGAGCCTGCAGTCCAGTAGATATGTCATCTTGCTAATGCAGCCTGCGTTATGATGTAATCTGTCTCCACGGCGATCCGCATCCGGCAGATTCCCCCAGAGACCGGCAGCGGCCCACGGCTTCATGGTGCATTACATGTGTGTGTCTATACTGTCTACACTCTTCTGCCTTTGTCCTGTGTCTCTTTTTCTCTGCTTCCTCTTCTTTTTTTCCGTTCACAAAGCCCTCCCGCCCTTTTGCCATCTCTATTCTGTCCCTCAGCCGATAAGGGACGCCGAACACAGAGAGAGACTGTCTAAGGACCCTCTTTAGACATGAAACCCAGAGCGGGGCCACTTCCTGTGGGACAGGAGAGTCTGTCTGCATGGCATCCATCCATCAAAGCTGGTGGTCTTTAGGAAACGTTAACCTGCTTTAACCTGGTGAGGTAAATTCTGCTAATTTTGTCTTAAAGATACAGCACATCTGAAAACATAATCATTTTTACGACCACGGGTTGTTTGGATAATTAGTTGTGCATTTCATTTGGCCACAAAACGCCCACTAATGTTCTCCTTCAGCCGAAGAACATGTCAAAATTTCAACATCATTACCTTGAAAGATCAGTCTGACCTTCTGCTCTCCTTGTTGCCCAGAAACAACATCTAATTGGCTACTGACACTACCCAGAATCCCCACCGAGCCCAAACTATGCCACGTTTGCTTTAATGGAGGAAGGATCACTGTACTTACATGTATTCTCTGTGTGCTGAATGGACGGCCGCCGCGTTACTGTATCGCCAAAGCACGATTATGGAGGACAGGACGTCTAGAGTGGCATCAAACTGCAAATGAATGGACAACAATGATAAAGCGAAGCATTAAAACGTTAAAGACTATGAAATAATAACAATTTAATTATATGAAGTGTTCGCTTACTTACAGCAAACCCAAACGCTGATGCACTATGCCGCATTATAGAAACAGCTGCAAAAGGAATGAGAAAAAATTATTTCAAATGAAAATGATTTCAACTTAAAATGTTTTAATAGTTTAAAAAAATAGTTAAATTAGTTGGACAAACTTATTGTGAAGTGTATATTTTGTAAAAATATATTTTTAATATATTACATTTTTAATATAATTTTTATTTATTTAATGTTTACCTTTAAAGCAGTTAATTATTTGGACAAACTTTACTTTTTTTAAAAAAATAATAAATAAATACATAAATGACAGTTCATAAGTTGGAAGAACTGTAAATGTAAAGTGCTTAATTTTGCAAAATACTGTAATAAATAAATAAATAAATTCAAAAGATAGTTAGATGGACAAACTTTAAAAGTGAAGTGTTTATTTATTTATTTTTTAAATATTGCTATAAACAAACAAATACATTCATACATACAGTAAAATTTTAATGTGAAGTGTTTATTAAACTTTTTTAAATAAATACATTTTACTATTAAAAGTCCATTAGTTATTTTATATATATATATATATATTTCATTTAAAGTAAAATAAATTAAATAAATAAATAAATTTTACAATGAAAAATATAGAGTTAATTATTTGGACAAACAGATAATTCCTTTAACATTATGTTACAATGGCAATGGAAATGTTATGAATTAATATGAAGTTTAATTCCTATTTACTTTTCACAGCCTGTATCCAGTCACCATCCACTCCAGCATTCAGAAGTATATATTGTTAATATTGATTTTGATAAGTGTTTGTCTCAGATATATATCTAAACATTATATATATATGCATTCCCCTGCTGTAAAACTGCGTTTGAATGATTTCCAGCAAGTAAAGTGGCCTGGATCAGATTTCATCTCTTCACACTGTGATGTCAGCACATGGTGTGGATCTGAGCTACTCAAACGGCAGTGTGGCTCGTGTCCAGTTATCGACCTTATATTGACCTCTAATGCACCTGCATCCTCTATCCTGAGACTGGATGAGCGATCCGAGATATTCCATCCACCCCTACAGGGTCAGCCAAACTCTCAAAGTACTCAGATCTGGGTTTCAGGACAGTTTGTGCATCTAGTTTACGTGTGCAATTGATTGTACTGTACAGCAAAATAGAATACACTACAGTATGGTAAAGAATAATAGAGTGTAGTATGGTACAGCATAGTGTAAACATATTTTTAGGGGAAACAAACTCCAAATTTTCTATCAAGGTTCCATTTTTTTGTAGTGTAGAACTATTCCAGCGAATACAGAACATTCCACTAATGTTATATGGTTCTGGTTTAGTTATTTTTGGGGATCCAATTCCAGACGTTCTAAAAATGTTCTCTTTAGGTTTTCTGTGGTGCAGTAGTATCCTAGCAAACCCAGAACGTTCTGCTAATGCTAGTGTATGATTCTGGTTGTTCGGAAAAACTATTCAGAATGTTTTCTTTAGGTTCTATTTTTTGTAGTGCAGAAGCATCCCAGCAAACAAAGAACGCTACATTAACATAAGGTTCCAGCCTGGTTACATTTTGTGAACTAATTCTAAATATTCTAAGAATGTTCTTTTTAGGATTTTTTTTTTTTTTAGTGCTAACACAGAATGCTAATGTTAGCATACGGTCCAGTTTTGCTTACTTTTTGGGGAACCAATTCCAAATGTTCTAAGAATTTTCTCTTAAGGTTTCTCGTGGTGCAAAACAACCACAGAACATTCTGTTAACATTAGCATATGGTTCCAAATGTTCTTAGAATGTTCTTTTTATAAACTATTTTTTTTTGTGGTGCAGTATCCCAGCAAACATGGAAGGCTCCCCAAATGTTAGCGTATGGTTCCACTTTGGTTATTTTTGAGGAACCAGTTCCAAGAATATTCCCTTTAGGTTCTATTTTTGTAACCATGAATTGGGGACCAATATCTGTTAGTTAGAATTACTGAATTAAGGTGGTGTTATAACTTCAACCTTGCCAGAAGATTATAATAAATCATACTCAAATACACCAGTGTTGGTCTTGAGATAAAGTTTGCACACACATTCAAATGGCAGAAATCATTACTCAGATACAAACACACACTCTTTCTGTTCCTCAGGAACACCGTTAAAAATGAATAACGGAGCTGCTGCGGCATGAGATGAAAGATTTAGCAGTTTCTAAATATAAACTCTGTTCCTTTTAGTAAAATCCACTCTGTTTTAGACATCTCGCGCCAGCCGATTTCAAGTCCTCAAGAGGCCAAACTCAAGAAACACATTGACAGTCAATAAAACATCCATAATCCATGCAGTCATTCATTGTCCTACAGAATCCCATCAGACACACTAGAAGTTTCCACTCAAAAAACCACACACGTTGTCTCTGCAACAACATCTGCATCTTAATCTTACAACAAACTGCAGGGATTTTAGTTGTACCACATGCAGTGCATCTTGGGTAACAAGCAAGGATTTATGGAGACTTGTCTGTGGAAAGCTGAACCATTCCCTGCTCATTAGGAAATCATATTTATGCTGATATGTGAAGTCAGCAGCTTCTACAAGGAGTGCTGATACTGCGGCCAGAGCTGATCATGAAAATTATGAAGCTCGTAAAACCGTAGGATATCGTAGGATCACAATGAAGCATCGTGTGAATAAAGGATTACGGTGGGTAATTCAGCTTCAGTCTGTCATTGGTGAACACTTTGAATGGACATTGAATCTCATAGGCACATCACAGAAGGCAATTTTGTACAAAAAAAGAAAACTACTGATAACTGCTGCTAACTTAAATAATTTATGTAAGTATACTTACATATTTTACTTAGGACATATGTTTACAGTTTCTTGAAGCTGTTTCATCAGATGATATTCGCCAGGCTGTGTCTCTTAATGTAATTTATATTTTTTATTTTGTTTATTATTAAATTTAATATATTGTCATTATAAATTATTATAAAAGTTTTTCAAAGCATTTTTTTTTTTTTGCATTTATTTGACAAGACAATAGGAGTGAAAAGGGAAACAATCGATGTTTTGTGAGCAAATGTGATTTGTAGTATACAAAATTTGGCAAGTCAGTGTTGCGGTATTATTCATTACAGTACATTATGAGTTACGCAAGTCACCTGCATTAATATTGTGCAATTTATCATCGCTCATAAAGCTATGGTACCGAAATATTGGTTTGGTAACATTTTTACCTCAACCTTATTTTGATCTTCTTTGATACAATTCTGCAAAATATTTATTGACAGCTGTATTTGCATTTCACTAGATTTGGTCATATTTTTTTAAGTTTAAAGTACAGTTACTGTAAATCATCACCATTTAACATTTTATTTGACTTACGTCATTAACAGTTCTGCACATTCATGTTGCGCTATGTCTGTTTTCGTGTTGTGTTTCACCTGTGTTGTACGGAAAGTTTGTACGCAAACTTGTGTAACTCATACTGTAATGAAAAATATTGCAACACTGATTTTGTGCATATGAGCATATGCGGCTCAAAAAAAGCTGATACACATTCCAGTAGGGTATGAACGTTTGATTTACCAGAACATACTGTATGAGAAAATTTGCGTAACTCATACAACACTGTAATGAAAAATATCGCAACACTGATTTTGTGCCTACTTTTATATTTTACAAGTCACTTTGAGCATATGTAGCTCACAAAACCTGAAAAACACCCATTCTTGCAGGTTATGAATGTTACGAGAACATACGAGTAAATTGGCGTAACTCATACAGTATTGTAAAAAAATCGCAACATTTATATTATGTTTTTCGTATTTTACAAATCAGCATTTGAGCATATGTGACTCAAAAAAAGCTGATACACATTCTAGTAGGTTATAAATGTTTGATTTGGGAAGACATATGAGAACATTTGCATAACTTATACAGTGCGTTAATGAAAAAAATCGCAACATTTATTTTGTGTTTACTTTTGTATTTTACAAGACACTTTGGGCATATGTAGCTCAAAAAACCTGAAAAACACCCATTCTTGCAGGTTATGAATGTTACAAGAACATAAATTTGCGTAACTCATACAGTATTGTAAAAAAAATCGCAACATTGATTTTATGTTTTTTGTATTTTACAAATCAGCATCTGAGCATATGTGACTAAAAAAAAGCTGATACACATTCCAGTAGGTTATAAATGTTTGATTTGGGAAGACATATGAGAACATTTGCATAACTCATACAGTGCGCTAATGAAAAAAAATCGCAACATTTATTTTGTGTTTACTTTCGTATTTTACAAGTCACTTTGGGCATATGTAGCTCAAAAAGACTGACAAACACTCATTCTTGCAGGTTATGAATGTTACGAAAACATACAAGAAAATTTGCATAAATCTTACAGTATTGAAAAAAAAAATCGCAACATTGATTTTATGTTTTTCATATTTTACAAATCAGCATTTGAGCATATGTGGTCCAAAAAACTGATACAAATTCCAGTAGGTTATGAATGTTTGATTTACGAGAACATTTACGCAACTCATACAGTGCACTAATGAAAAATATCTCAACATTGATTTTGTGTTTACTTTTGTATTTTAAAAATCACATTTATGCTTACGTGGCTCAAAAAAAACCTGACAAACACCCATTCTTCTAGGTTGTGGATGTTTGAATATACATGAGCAATTTTGAAGAACTAGTTTGTTAGTTGAATCACACAGTGAACGAACATGCTGCTACTATGCAGCAAGAACCGTTTTGTGACAGTTATTCTCAGAAGTATCAGTGGCGCATGATGTATAAACTCATTGAAGATCTTGTCCTTGACTGCTTAAGGAAGCTTTTGCGAGTCTCATGGAGCAGCAGGACAAATATTTGTTGATTAAAATAGATGTTCATGGTTTGTTGTGTAACGGCACTTTCTACTTTCTTTTAGGTGTTTCTTCAGTGAAAATAGGGCAGAGTCTTTAGAGACGGCGAGTTGCAGAATGTTGAAATCCAACACAACAGCTGCTCTGAAAAACCTGTCTTCCGCTCGCTCTGTCTTTTTGCCTCACACACACATTGCATCTTCACACACAAACCAAAACAGGGAATGTGATCTAGTTTCTGTGTCAGAGCTGGTGAATAAATTTGCATGTTGTTATCACTTACAGGACATTTTCAACTGTCTTCTAAGTCTGGAGTCACTAGAAAGACTTCTGACTGGTCAATGTTATGATACTACAAAAACTAAATACTTAAACCCATACTAGATAATAAAGTTAAACATATTTGATCAGTTATAGAATTAGTTCTGTCAATATCAGTTCTAATACTAATATTAAACATTTTCTAACTGTGTTTAAGCCAAGCTGGATATGGGTCGATATTAAGTTACATATTTAAGACACAATAAAATAAAATTTGTTCTATTTTGTCATTCGTTGCACCTCTGATCAACACAGTGGTCTGTTTTTGAATGATTCAGCATTTTTGAATGAATCAAGTGAGTCAGTGATTCAATGAGCCATTCATAATGACAGTTGCTAAATTTGAAACTATTCTTATTTATAACTTATGTATACTTATGTATATATGCCACTTCAGATGTAGCTTCTGTGCCACTTCTGCAATGCAAAGATGGATTTTGATTATCTCGATTTCATTTCACTGTATCAGCCCTATAGTGTCTTATTCAGAAAGATGGCACGTCATCTTTACTATGGTTAGAAAGCTTGCCCTTATGAAAAGAAATGCCCCTGGAAATCTATTTAAGTGGGGAAATATTGCTCCTTAATGGAAAAGTTAATTTCTGTCACTGGTTTAGGATTATTTTTCAGCGTCCTCACTGAACAGTGTTGGTTCAGTGTCCAAAGTGTTCTACTTTTTATAGAAATGGCCACCCTAATTTTAATGTTAAAGCTGATATACAGCTAGTTTTAAGAGTTTTCTAAAGTAGCCTATACAAATATGCTAAAATTCTAATGATAAAATGACGGCAACTCATAAAATTGCATATAATAGAGTTTTTGTCACTCACAATACTAAAAAAGCTAATCCGACTGAAACTAACACTAATACTAAAACCAATGGCAAACCTTTGGCAATAAATTGGTAAAGCTAACAGCAGATATTTTAGTTGATATCAGTTAATTTTAATAGCAGTACTCTTGCAAACACTAATAATGCTAAATAAAGACATCGTTACAATAGTCCATGTGACATGAGAGGTTCAACTGTAATTTTATGAAGCTACGAGATTATTTTTGCACCAAGAAAACAAAAATAATGACTCTATTCAACAATTTCTTCTCTTCCGTTTCAGTCTTCAACCCACATTCATGAGAGTCCCAGCATAATACGTCGTGTTACTTTCATAAACGCGTGTCGAAGACTGACACAGAAGAGAATAAATTATGGAATAAAGTCATTACTTTTGTTTTCTTTGCACACAAAAATTATTCTTATAGCTTCATATAATTATGGTTGTACCACTGACATTATATGGAGTTTTTTTAACGATTTTTGTAACGATTCTTTCTGGGCCTTGAACGAGTCAGTTGTGTAGCTGTCTATGCAGGATCAGAAAGCTCTCGGATTTCATCAAAAATATCTTAATTTGTGTTCTGAAGATGAACGAAGGTCTTACAGGTTTGGAACGACATGAGAGTAAGTAATTAACAATAGAATGTTTATTTTTGGAAGAACTATCCCTTTAATGTTAACTAATATGCTAATATATTTAGATATTTCATTCAACTAGATATTTGTCTGACTGTTTACCAACTGAAATCTATGAGACTGCGACTTTTTTAACCTTTCATCTAGTTGTTCTCACAAACCCGTTTACTTGACTCACTGTGTTGATGTTTTAAAAAACCAGAGGAGGTGCAGAGAGGGCAAAGCACCCTCCACCTCTCTTCGCTCTCTCTCTATCTGTCTTCCATCTTTTATTTTTAGACTCGGGGCTCTATGGGAGTTGGCATGCTGGCTTTTACAGGCTGGTAGTGCTGAATGCATTAATATCAGAGCGAACTACCCCTCCTCTATCCGTGACCTCTCCTCGCCAGTGTGATATTTACATTCTCTGCCTACCGCAAGAAAAATTTCCACACGCACACACATACTAATTTCCTTTTCTTCAGTCTGAAGTCAGTTCATTCTTCAGGAACTGGCATTTAAATACAATTCGCTGCACCAAGTAGGGCTTATTTCCCGCAACGGAGAAATTTCTGGACGTGTTTATTAGGTTTGGAGGTATGCGAGCACATTTATGCTTGTGTGTGAAGCAGAAGACACTCTGTCGCTGAGAGCGTGTTAATTGGCTGCGCTGGAAGCCGCGAGACATCTGGGAATTCAGCTCTCACAGTCTGGCATATATTAGACCATTTCTCTTCTTCTCCTCCTTTCTTCCATCCTTCCTTCTTTCCACCTTCATCAGTTTCCAAACGCCTCTAAAATGTACACAAACCTCGCCGCACACACCCGTTCGGTCCCTTCAGGCTGACAGGAGTAGTGCAGCCGTTAATGAAAAACGAGCCATCCCGCTTACACTTCAGGGAAGATAGCGAGACTCGGATCGCCTGATCAGACACTTTATATGAACCGATTCGAGGATAATTCGGTTAAAACCATAATCCAGCCGTCAAATATAGATTTGATCTTCTCAAAACCCATACTGACCCAAATGCACGCCACCCAAACATAAGAAGACTGCGTGGAAGTCGAGATGGAATTTTTATGGCTTTTAGTGCATATTTATTGAGGTCTCTATACGCTAATGTACTTCTAAATAGCGTGGCAGACGGAAAACGGGTGACAATCACACAGGCTTACATTAAAGAGGGTTAAAAGTCATTTCTAGAGAGTTGAATATTATAGAGACTTGAGTTGGCCAGTATAAAACTATCTAGCAACCATGCTAGCAATGAAATAGCTACCACCAGAGAACTGTCAACATGCAAGTTAACTTATTACCCTAAAATCTCAGAGGGTTTTAAATAAAAATATTATGCAAAAGAGGTTTGGCAGACAAAAAAGTTTGGTCTTTTGATCTTTTGACACTGTCATTGTACTATAAAAGCATCCTGTAAGTTTCAGAACTCAAAACTTTCTTGTTAGTCTTAAAACAGCTTATTTTGAAGGCAGTCTGCCAAAACGACCGCTTGAGGAATGTACGACTCTATGATGTAATAGTGTGGATAAGCACCGCCTCCACAGATGAAGATCAACGCCTGCTTCTACATCGCTGCCTGTTTAGCCCCGCCCACCGATTCACGCATAGTGTTTACAAGAGAAGTGAACGCGCAGGTCTACGCAGAAACCAAACAATAAAAATGTTCTGAAGACAACAAAACGCTGTGCAGTGCCAAGCTGTGGAAAAACAGTGTTTGCATTGCCTTCCTTCTGATCCCAATGTTACGAAAGAGTGGATGAACTTCACCAGAACTACCACCCAGAACACCCTAGTAAGCAACTACATAGCAATCACCCAGAGCACCCTATGAACCACATAGCAACTCTCCAGAACACCCTGGCAACCTGCATGGAGATCGAGATGGGTGTTTTGTAGCTTTTAGTACATATTTATTAACTTTGAGGTCTCTACACAGCTCTCTGGAATACTTGATTCTGATTGGTCGGTTGCGACATTCTAAAGTGTGTTAAAGTATTCCCTGATAACAACCGTCGTCATTAGCAAGGCTGAAAAACACACCACTCATCCGGCTATTTGGGCATTTTTTTGGAAGCATCAGCTTGGTTTTCAAGACAAGGTCAATAAACGCTTCAAATAAACGCTGATCAAATATTTTGTTTTCCCACATATGTTTAGTATATCAATATTTGCTAGTAGTTGAAAAGTTTGTGTGTTTGAATGTCTTAAAGGAATTAAACAGGAACAAGAAGCGAGTGCACTAGATAGGAAGTGAGGCTTTCTGTCAAGTATTTTTCTATAATGATGCTAAATGCTAATGCTAATCTGTATCTCTTTTATGCACTCCTGTCACATAATATAATAATTGCAACTCAAATTAATATTTATTTACATTTAGGTGACTTCAGAGAGGCTAGCAAAAGCAAGCTAGCTTAGAAAACATAAGATCCCACCCTCCCCGCAAATCACTCTCCAAAGCCACGCCTCCTCCAAAACACATGAACAAAAACACATCACAAAATAAACCATTTTGTCAACAAAATGGTGGTTGTTCATGCCATAGCTAGCTGCTATTCTAAGCGATAAAAAAAAAGTAAAACAAATCTCACTCCTGTGGTTGCCCAAGTCAAAAAGCCATGAGCAAGCACCACAAATTAATGCAAAACAAATCAAAATCCTAAGATTTTATTGTGTTTTTTTACAGGTTAATTTACCAAAACAATTAGCTCTATCTCTGTTATTTGCCCTTACCAGCTGCCTGCAATCATTTCATTTCCTTTGACGGCAAAACGTCGCCAATTACTGATAGAGAGAGACGACTAAATGACAGCATCTCTCAGGCGTCGTTGCTCTGGAGTTGCTATGTGACTGAATCTTCACAGCCTGGCAACGTGAGTCCCAGAGTCCCCGTCCAACTCTGGAAGTGTAAGGTGAGTCATTTCCATCCCGAGGGACGGAGCAAGAAACCATTCCCTCTAAATCATACATCAAATCCAGTGCGAGGCTTCTGTTAGCTGCTCCATGATTAAACCACATGGCCTGGAACCAGTCTACAAAATGATTTTGTGCTGAGAAAACAACAGTAGTCTGCATAAGGCCAACTTGAGCATCCCGGCTTAAAGATTTAAGGGAATATTCAGGGTTCAAGTTAAGCTCTATCAAAAGCATTTGAGGCATAATGACGATTAAAACCTTAAATGTCCCTCAGATCTGTTTGGAAATGGAAGGTCAGGATGAGTTCACTGCATTTTGTGATATAGTTTTCCAGAAAACAGCAACTGTGATCCAGATATTGCATACTGAAAATTCACAGTACAGTCTATATAGTGCAGAAATAGTAAGGATAGTATGCAAGTATGCTATTGAGAACATAGAATGGTCTCCACAGTGGGTAAAACTCTTTTTAAGTACATTTTATATTCAAAAGAGCAAGAACAATTCCTTTTTTGTATTATATGATCACTTTTCTTTGACAGTCTCCCAGTTTTGTACCTTTAAGGATATTCTGTGTTTGTAGTTGAGAATAAAGTGTGTTTTAAATGTATTTGGTTTACGATGTTCACGTGTGTCTCAGTTTATCCTCTGCACTTTCTTTCAGCAAAGATTATCAGAGTAATCTTGCAGAACAGCCATGAGGAAACTAGTCAAACCTGATCTTGTGTATCAAGCTCATGGCACTGAACCAAACTACACACAGCTGTTGGCTCTGGTTAACCTGGGAAAATTTTGTGGAGAGAGAGAGAGATAATTATCTCTATAGAATTATATAGAGATAATATAGAATTATATTAATATATATATATATATAATATATTCTCTATAGAATTATATTAATATTTTTAATTAAATACAAATGATATCATTTGTAATTAATTGTATTATTATATGAATTACATATTATTTTTGTTTAATATTATTATTAATTATATAATTAAATTAATTAATTAAAAATTTAAAAAAATATTATATAATGACATAAATATATAACTATTATATTTTATATATTATGTAGATGATATATATATATATAAATTACATATACAATTTGTTATTACATGTGTTATAAAAAATAGTGTATAATTATATTTTAATATTATATTTATATATAATATACATTTTGTAAAAATAACATTAAATATTATATGCATCGTTATATAATACATTAATATATAGAATTTTATTTTATATATATTTTTTTAATTAATCACATATATATTTTGCATTTACATGTATTAATAAATGATATAACCAATTATTTAATTAAATAATATATAAAATCTAAAAATATTCTAAATGATTATATAATGATATATAAAATAAAAATATAACATTATTACATTTCATATATTATATATCATAAGTTTTTGTAAAAGTAATATAAAAAAATTCTATGTACATATATAATTTCATTTATGTATACATAATGTACATCTAAAATTTATGTATATAAAAAAATTCATGTCTTATATAAATTTTTGTATTAATATATTATGTGTGTGTGTGTGTGTATACATATATAGGCTATATGATTCTACATCCCACTCTAGACTGTAAGGTAAACAATTCTGAATTTGTTCTTTACAACTGTATC
>JAFVLL020019392.1:85330-92247 GCA_021397915.2 Tor tambroides
ACGAAGTTCCATAGAAATGTGAGTATGCGTTTTTAAATTATTTGGTTATGATTTGATTGTACAAAATGTTCGTGTTTGTTTCATTTGTATGTGTTTGTTGACTCACTAATGCTCAAGATCTTTCAGGATTTCACTTTGTTTTAATTGGCAGAACTAGACCCATACGTAACCCTGTTGTTTATTGATTTTTGTGTTATTTTGAGAGGTATAATAACTCTTTTCTGTCTTCGATCAGATCATTTCTCCCACCACACTCTTTCTGGCCGCTAAAGTGGAGGAGCAACCAAGGAAACTTGAACACGTTATTAAAGTAGCACATGCTTGCCTCTCCTATTTCATGGCTACCAACAGGTTGTTACCCTGACCCCTATTTGTTGCACTGCCATGGCACCCTATGACTTCCTATTAGGCAGGGTTCTCCTTCCTGTGTCCAACGCCTTCTCGCGCCTGGGCGGGGTGTTTTGCTGCTCTGCCCGGCGCAGTGCGGTGTAATGTACGGAGGGCTTGCTGTTGGCGCAGAAGGTTGAATACACAGCCTGGAGTGTAGAGGTGCTAATAGAGATATCTTGATTGAGAGTGCATAGGTCAATAACTCAATTGGTAGCCTGAATATCAGCTCAGAGTTCAAAGGTGTAAACTTAGAGATCGTCACGGTAAGTACTAGAGAGTGCTTTCTTTTTCATGTTTCTTTTTGGTCTAAATTTTGATTTTATTTTCTATTATTATTATTATTATTACTGTTATTTAAAGTTAAGTTATTTTTTAGTTTTTATTTAGGATACTTCACTTTTTTTTTTTTTCAAAGAGTTTTTTTCTGTCATACCTTTAACATATTAATGAAATTATAGAGTATTTCTGCTTAAAATTGCAGTTGATCTGGAAAGAATACAATCTTTTTTCTTTTTTTTTTTTAAATTTTACTTTATTTTATTTTGTTGTTTGACAACTGCTTTGTTTTGTTGGTTTTAAAGGAATAGCTCACCCAAAAATGAAAATTTGCTGAAAATCATCCTCAGGCCATCCAAGATGTAGATGAGTTTATTTCTTCATCAGATTTGGAGAAATTTAGCATTACATCACTTGCTCACCAATGGATCCTCTGCAGCGAATGGGTGCCGTCAGAATGAGAGTCCAAACAGCTGAACATCACAGTAATCCACACAAATCCAGTCCATCAGTTAACAACTAATAAAGTGAAAAGCTGTGTTTAAAAGAAACAAATTCATCATTAAGCCGTTTAAACCTTAAACCATTGCTTCTGACTGAAATATGAGTCCATAATATTGCTTCCTCCAGTGAAAAAGAAGTTTTATCTGAATCAGGAGAGAAGTATGCACAGATCAAGCACAGTTTACAAGTGAAAACAGTTCTATTTGTGTCACAGTTAATCGGCTGGAGTTCTGTGAATTACTTGTGAATGTTTTTATATGGTGTTTTGAGTGGGTTACATGTACAAATAAAAAATTATATAAAATCCATCCAGAAATTCTTTTAAAACTAGATTTGATCAAGTGGTATTTACCAGATGTCGCATAGGTCATACAAGGCTGACTTGTAAAGGTTAAGACCCAACTCAATGCATGTTCTGCAAGGTTTCCCTTTCTGTCAAACATATTTTAATGGATTGTTCCACTTTTACTGTATATAGAAAACTCTTATATGAACTCACTTAAAGAGTTTAGTATAATTTTGCCAGAAAAAGTTTAATTTTGTATCATATGTTAATGTAAAAAATCTTGTGTAATATAACTTGTGTTTGTTTGTTTGCTGGTTTTTATTGTACTTGTTATACTTGTATTTTTTTAAAATTGATTTTGCCATGAAAATAGCCTAAGATGCTGACATGGCATTAAATAAAAATATACTACAACTACTGACGGCACCCATTCACTGCAGAGGATCCATTGGTGAGCAAGTGATTTAATGCTAAATTTCTCCAAATTTGTTGTGATGAAAAAACAAACTTGTCTACATTTTGCAAGGCCTTTGGGGGACTGAATTTTCAGCAAATTTACATTTTTGGGTGAACTATTCCTTTAAGCACCATTTATATTTATTTCATTTTATCACTACTATCTCCAGTATTGTAATTACTTCAATGCTTTTTATCCTTAGCCAATTCGTTCAGGGACAGTCTCCCATTGCACTCTGGGTACCTCCGGCACACTTATTACTTCAGCTTTCTTTTTGAGATCCAACTTGCAACCTGAATCTTTAACCAATCAGGTGGCGTCTCATTAGCCGACCTAGAAGAACTCGATTCTGATTGATTGCATTGAAGTCTCATCCTCTGTTTTCACCGATTTAGTGACTAAAAGATCATTTCAAGCCAGTAAGATGACTTTGAGCCGGTTTGGTCATTAACGCAGCAGGAAGTTGAGTTGCTGTTAATGTCGCTTGCTCAGAGAGAGCGATTTCGATTGAAAAAGGGATAGGGATTCAGAAGCCCAGCATTGGTGTTGCTTACACTGATACCACACTTTAAATGTTAATTGAGTTGGTTTGTATTTTATTGATTGAATCTGTTTCATAAATTGCATACAATTTTGTTTTACAGCCGACCAGACAAAGAACGTTCTTGCAAACACACACCTGACTGGATGATCAGTTTTGACATAATATAATCATGATTATTATGATGAACTAAGAAGAATGGAAATGAATTTAGGATTATTGAATTAGGATCTTAAAGCGTTTCTCATGTCTTCCGTTTGTAATGGAGTGTTTTGTCTGTGTTTTCTGTATTCTTGTCTCTCTTGCAGTCTGCACCTGACCACCTTCTGTCTGCAGCACAAACCCACAGTGGTGGCCTGTGTCTGTATTCACCTGGCCTGCAAGTGGTCCAATTGGGAGATTCCTGTCTCTTCAGATGGGAAACACTGGTGGGAATATGTTGACCGAGCCGTGACTCTGCAGCTGCTTGACGGTCAGTCAAACACAACTTCACTTTTTTTGTTTTTTTGCTATTTTATTTACATTTATATATTTTATTTATTTATTACAGTTACTCAAAAACTGAAAGATCAATTAAATTAAAATCAATTGTGTAAAAAATCAATTAAAAATCTATTTCACTAACATTGTTTATAATTGAAGGGAAAATATTTTTACCTTTAATTTATTTAGTAATTATTAATTTTATTTTGTATTAATTTGCTAAGCAAATTTATCTTTCTCGAAGAGTTGCATTTTAAATAAAATGAGTCAAGTAATTGCTGCACTTTGCTTAAGTTTTTTTTGTATTAATATTCTGTATATTTTGTACATTCTCTGTTTCTGTAGACCTGACTCACGAGTTTCTCCAGATCCTAGAAAAAACACCAAGCAGATTAAAAAGAATACGAAACTGGCGGGTATGTATAAATATTTTGTTTGTATGGGAAAAAAAAAAACTTTTTTTTTTTTTTTAAATATTTAATTTAGATAATAGTAAAGTAAGGGACAAATTTTAAGTTTTATTTTTGTTCGCGTTTCAGGCCAATCAAGCTGCCAAGAAACCAAAACTCGACAACCAATCTTTAGACGATTCCTTCCAGACATCTCTGAGCCAGGACAGTTCATTGATGGGAAGCATGTGTGACATCAGTGGGGGCGTGTATTCCGAACCATCCACCTCTTTCCCCTTGGATGGGGCATCGATTTCACTCAACGGCCTGTCGAATCTACAGAGTTCTGCTTTCAGCTTTCCTGCACCAATTTCCCAGAGCGCAGACGCATTTCTTGCGCTTCAGGGGGGGCAGGCGAGCAAACACGGACACGCCTCGGTGACTCTCGCCCCTCAGAAACTCACTCTAGAGAAATACCGCGAAAAACATGCGGCCGAATTAGAGCAAAGACGCAGACACGAAGAGGAGGAAAGCGACCCGCATCGAAAACACGGACATTTGTCGTCCGAACCGTCTACGTCAATCAGGGTGAAGTATTCCCAACAGCAGGCAACGGAGCGATCGTTAAAGAGCGGGTCACTAAAAAGGCGCCACCCTTCCTCGTCGGAAAATGGTTCTGCTAGTCAAGAAGAGCTGAAAATGAAGATCAAGGTTTCGTCCGAAAGTAGCGGCAGCAGTAAGAGCCGTCACAGTCCGCGCTCAAGCCGCGAGAAACATCGTGAACATTCGTCGCACAAAACGTCGAGACACGACTCGTCACACTCGCACGGTAGCCACCACCACCATCACCACCATTCATCCAAATCTCACCGATCTTCCAAGAGCCACTCCTCCTCTGCCTCTGTATCTGTCAGTCAACCTATAAGCCACGCCCAGTTGGCGAAGATTGACAGGAGGTTGGGGGAGGGGCAGAGTTCTGAGCCCAGTGCTGCTTTAATAAGTAACGGTCCACACATGGATTATGAAGACACTTTTAATATGCTTGATTCCCTATTAAATGCACACAACTTCTAAACTAGCAGAAAAACGGACGTTTTTACGTAAAACCTCAGAAAAACGTACGATTTTAGTTCTTGAGCTAATTTTATGCAAGAATCACTCGTCCATTACATGTCATAGTCTCTCTTTGATTTAATCATGTTTTATCACTGAATTTAAAGAAAAAAAAACTACAAAGTGAAGGTTGTAACAACGTTTTAGTGTAAATGTAAAAGCAACAATTGCGAATTTACGATTTTAAAACCTCGTAGAGTTGTAGAGCTTGCTAAAGAGAGATTGCGAAATGCCTCTGGCAATTTTAACTTGTTTTAGTTGGAAAAACGCAATGTGATAAAGTGAATATTTGTATGTACTTTCTTCATGCTTGATTCACGATTTTTTTTGTTTTTTTCATTAATCAAAGGGATGAAAATAGAAACGTGTGACTGTTTACAAAAGGAAGGTGCAGATATCTGTTCACTGTTATTTGTATCGATATATCTATGTCTAATTATATTTCACGAATGCTCAGGTTTGGAGTTTCCTAAAGGCGAAAAACGTCAGCCGAAACGTAACTTCACAAATTCTAGCTAAAATTTCGCAAAAATGCCTGTACACAGATTCCATTATATCGCTTTCCATATATTGTAAATCTTAATGTACTGTAAAGTTATCTATTTTATGATGTTATCCTCTGTTAGAAAGCTGAACCGATGACGACATCGTGCCCAGGGTCCTTTGCGTAGTAACTGTTGAAGACCTTATGCTTGTAATTAGTTTTTTGGCCCTTTACAGTAGTGGAAAGCAAAATGTCTTTTTCGGCAAGAAGAAAGTGGGTATTTTTTCTGTTTTGTTTTGTGCGCCAAGTTTGAACGGTCAAGATCGCATCCCAGAATTCTCAGCTGATCTGTTCATCGTGGTGTACGTTGAGCCTTAAAACTGTACGATAGAGATTTTAGCAGGTTGTGTGTTTCTGTCTCATTTCCTATGATCTCAGTATTTAAGATTTCTGTTCCTGGCTGCTGATTCTGATTGGTTAATAAGTGGGCTGCCATTCAAATGAACCAGCAGCCAACTTCCTGTTCTCTGTCCGCTGCACTTAAAACAGCTTTAAGAGCGTTTTGAAGGGTTTGGATGGGGATAACAAGGAGAAACTCACCTCTAGATGTGGCCTAGACTCCTGTTGTGCTGTTATAACCTCCTTTCACCAGATACCAAAGGTTTGTGCCTCAGTGTTTGCCCACCGTCGGAACTGTATGAAACTTTTAGGTTTCCCTCTTTATTTTATTTTATTTGGAATGCCACAGTTCTTTATTATAGTATTAGATCTGAGTCTGTATGGATGATGTTTTGGATTGTCTAATAAACATCCAAAAAATTGCTTATCAATATGCATCGTCTTTATTTATTACTCTTTTAATGTTATAAAGTTTAATTTAATACCTTTTTTTTTTTTTTTTGTGAACTGATGTTCGTCTGATTGGGCCAATATTATAGACCAAAAATATAGCTTATTTTAAATGTAATTCAAACTAAATCACTTATCAAAATATATTAATAGTTATAAGGGTTAAAGTTTTTTTTTAAAGTTTTTATGTAAATTGGTGATGGTCTGATTAGGCCAATACTGTAGGCTAATATTACGGCTTAAGTGTAGTAATTCAAATTAAATTAAACGGTTTCAAAACTGCTTAACAGTTTTCCATCTTTATAATGTACGTTAAATGTTTTGATGCCTGATTTTTCTTGAGAGAAAAAAAAAAAAGATGCGTAAAAGAAAATATCACCTTGCTCATTCAAAAAACTGCAGGTTTTGTTCGCGTACGCAAGCCATATGCTTACGCAGCTCCCTATGAACAACGTTTTGAAGATCAGCATATCTACTGGAAGATTGCAGTCCCAGTAAAACAGCACGGTTAAATCATGATGTCATATCCTGCCGGCTTTCCTCGTCCCAAACCACAGACGGGGCTCAAAATTGACATGCTTATATTGCAGTTTAAACACGCTTTTGCTGAGGGAAGCGATCAGTACTTCAATTGCTTTTTTTGCGTACTGCACATTTTGGTAAATGTATAAGGTCATTTTTTCATACATAGAGAAAACACGCATACTACATAAATAATAGTATGGTAGTATTCCATTTCGAAAATATCTATTGTGTTGAATTCAGCAGCAGCAGCCCTCAGTAGAAGTGCATTTCCTCTCCTGACCACCAGATGGTGCTCTTGAGTTATGAGTATCCAGCATCCTGTGGTTCAGATATATGAAGTCTGATCAAACCAACACAGACATCAAAAAACTACCTTTTTCCCAATGAGACGCCGATCTGTTTTATGAAGAATGTCGGCGTTTTTTTACATAGTCGTTTGGTAATAAACCAGGTGTTTTGACACACTATCTTCTGTTAGCATATGCTTCTAACCTCAAAATGTAATTTTCCTCATCTTATAACTCACTCCTGTAGGGCAAGTGCTGCCTGTCTGCTTATTAGCAAACCTGAGAAAAGTTTTGCACATTTGAGGATTTACAGAGGTCAGTAGTACTTGGAGA
>JAFVLL020019393.1:0-45066 GCA_021397915.2 Tor tambroides
TTTCATATTCACAGGGCTGGTAACAGGATTACTCAGTGACAAACAAGAATTTGTGGAATTCCCTGACTTCCTGCATCTGTTGGTTGCCTTCTTTAAAGGAAGGAAAAAATCCTCAGTATTAAAGAATCCCCAGTGGTAACATTCCAGAAGCCCCTCAGGTTTGAGAGGGAAACTCTGTGCAGCGTTAGATAAAGCTGCAGTCTGCAGAGGGTCTGGCAGCGGCACGGCTGCATGCGGTGGAGAGCGACAGATAATAATGCACATAGTTCAATTGCACTTTGGCTCCTGCATTAGTCAGACAGTCATATCACAGATGAGAATGAACATATCAGATCACTAAACCAGAAGGAAATAAAGAGTGACGGAGAGTCAGAAAGACATAAAGAGCAGTGTTTGCTGCCAAAACCAGATGAAAGGCTCTGAACACTTGTTCTCGTCCCTTGTTATACAGTTGTTCTGCGCAGATTTTCTGCTGTAAATCTGCTTTGCATCACTGCTCTTAAGCTCTGTGTTTGTGGGACATGAGGCCTCCAAGAGTGCCAGAGACACACCATTTTGAAAGTAAAGCTTCCTCGACTTCCTCCTAAAGTCCACACTTGGTTAACTGGAAACAGACTGTATGTGGAAGTTTCAATCTGCTCACGTTTCCTTTTCGCTCCATGACTGACGTTACTGAACGTCTGTTGAAATGTCGAGTTTTTGCAGCCTGATGTCATGCTTGTTGAGTTGTAAATCAGAGAGGAGAAAAGCAGAGTTGTTTAAATAGCCTTAAACTAAAAGTTAACATGAAATCTCTATTTACTTTCTTAATACATGTTCCTGCTGCCTTCATGTGCTGTTATAATTATTGTAAATACAAGTTTCCTATTTGGAAATTGGACACAGTCGCATTCTCTAGTCACAACTGGGAAACTCGGAGATATAAACTTTAAACATGGCGGCGGAGGTAACCATTGCTGTAATCCCTCATGAAAATTAACCATGGTTTAATATAGTAAAATTGTAGTAACCACGTTTTTTGGCATATTGACTACCACTTGTATAACCACAGTTTTACTACATACCCTGGTTAAACTATGGCTAGTGTAGCAAAACCATGGTTAATTTGTGGGTACATGGTTTAACTGTAGTAACCATAGTTTTTTGGTTTCATTTGTAATAAAACCATGGTTAATTTTTGTAAAGGGGTGACTGCTAAATTCCGCCTGCCCTTAAAACGCATCTTTGATCATCAAAATGACATATTTAAACATTTTTCTCCATGAAAATGATTTCTATATGTTTTTAAATGGCTTGAATGTAATTCTACACCCTTACCTCATTCAGTATACGTGTCTCATGAATATGCTAATTAGACCCCACCTCCACTCAGTCGCACAGTTCAGACCTTCTCCACTTTCACTCAGCAGTAAATGCTACACATCCATGAGTACATTTTTTCACATTATGAATGCATTATACACTATATATTATGAATGGAGCCTAGAAACTGTACAAAGAGCATTCCCTTTATAATCACTATAATCTGCCACTCATCTTAGTTAGCGATCTCACAGCAATCCATTATAATCAGTGACTGAAATCAACTGCTATGTCTGTGATTGGCTACGTTTGCAAAAGCACAATAGAAATCTATGAGCAGTGGATGAAAAGCCCCGCCCCAAAAAACGTGGTTTGAAACCGTTGGATTGGTCAGATGTTTGTGATGTAGAAAACAGGGGCGGTTTCAAACCGTGTTTTTGGAACTGTCTTTAGAAAACTGCGATTTTAAAGAGAAAATGCTCAGAAATGGTGTTGACTGATGAATTTGTACATGGTTTGTCTTTGAGCATATCAAAAACACCAGGCAATACATGCAAACAACTAAGGTCTTTAAGTTTTATTATTTTTTCCACATCATCGGGGCCTACATTGCTTTCTCTTGCCGCTACACTCATATGTATTTATTTAGGCTTTAATAAGATTTCTCCAAGAAATAGGCAAGAATGAGCCCTCCATGATTCCTCTTCTATCTGACAACAAAGCACTTGAACACGACAAATTCGACTTAAGAAGTGGGAAGCAGAAAAATTCTCACAGCACATGAGGGTAGCATAAATTCATGTGTGAATATTATGTCAAAGTTTTTCTTGTTCTGCTGCTTTCAATCTCTCTCCTGCACTGAAAAAAACAATAAGTAAATTTACTTAATTTTTATTTGGCAAGTTTTTGCACACATCAATTTTAAGTAAAATGCAAGTATTTAATTAAGTAAAGTCTACTTAACTAAGTTAGGTAAAATTAGCAAAGGAAATAAGTAAATTTAACATGCTACCATTTTAAGTTGAAACTGCAGTACTTAAGTACATTTCACTCTGTTATGGTTTCTAAAATTTACTCAATGGATGTAGCACTGGATAACAACCATGCTATTAAAGCATGCGATTCACTCACAAACATGTAAGTAAGCAAGTAGACATCTTGTTATCCGTTTAAGATAATATGTCCACTCAATAGAATTGCTACCCAAATGAACACAGAGACCTCAATACTTGGTACACCATACACAATGATGGTGACAATCAGTGGATAGTGTTTGAGTATGAATGGGTCATTTTGAGTAGAAAATCAACTCCAGATGCCCCAAAACAGTAAGTTGCTAAACCTAACAACAAAAGCAACCATAAAACAGTGTAAATACATCTCAAAAACAGCAAAAAAAGTTAACCTTATTAATTATTCATGCCCAAGTGCATGATGGGAACAACGGGATCATGACTTTGATATTTACTTAAAGAATCCTTGTAAACATAAAAAACAATTCCAAGTAAAATATACTTATAAGTTCAAACTTTAATTTCTACAAGCTTAAATTGAGTACTAATATAGAATTTACTTTAATTTTTTTAATTTTTGCCTGAACTAAATTATTTAATGTAGAAATTACAGTTGTTTTTATGTAGTATTTACTTAACCAAAAAATCATTTTTATCAGTGTGGGCAATTTTCTTTTTTCAATTACTGACAAAGACAGTCCATATACTGAAAACAAGAGTTGATGAATTATCACTGAAACACATTATTGAGTTATTATTGAAACATAAACATACATAACCGTTCAAAAGTTTGAGTGTTGTATAGATGTTTTAATTTTATTTGAAAGACGTCTCTTCTGCACACCAAGGCTGCATTTCTTTGATGAAAAATACTGTAAAAACGGCAAAATTGTGAAATATTATTACAATTTAAAAGAACAGTTTTTAATGTGAATATATTTTAAAATGTAATTTATTTCTGTTTTGCAAAGCTGAATTTTCAGCATCATTACTCATGATTCTCTAGAAACCATTCTGATATCTTGATTTGCTGCTCAAGAAACATTTCTGATTATTATCAATACTGAATACAGTTGTGCTGCTTAATGTTTTTGGAAACATCGATACATTTGATGATTAGAAAGAACGTCATTTATTTGAAATAAAAATCTTTTGTAATATTATTAATGTCTTTACTTTGACTTTAGATCATTTTAATGTGTCCTTGCTGAATAGAAATATTAATTTCATAAAAGAAATTACTTAGTAACTCTGGTATGAGAAGCCAGCTATCCATCTTTTTCTTCAATGCGGAAGTAAGCATACATCATTTACATAGAGAAGTCTTAACTGTAAAATCAGAGAAAAGTATAATGGTCATGAACACTAAGTAATGAAGTTTTGGTGCAAGAAACCTCAACTATTTTTAGGGAGAACAAATAAACTCAACATCAGCACACACAGCTCTGATAGGCCGACAGGCGACAGGAAAGTCGGTGGTGAGTCCAAACTCAAGGATGTTCTCTTTTGTCTTGAGAATGTGTCAGTGCATCTTAACCAGCGCGAGCGGCTGCCAGCAGCGAGTATGTTGAGGATTGTGCACAGATGGTTGAGCGTGCGACTCCACATCGCCAGTGTTTCCAAGCCAAATCCCTCAGTCTTACCAGGGTTACCTGTTTTACAAACAACTTTAATTGCCATTTTGTATTTGCAACACAGGCATACTGTAAGCTTCTGGGGTAAAGAGTTGGGGAAACAATTAAATAAAGGGAGAATAAGCTATGTAGGGTGAGCTTCGTTGATCCCAGCAGCATATGTTGGTAATCACTGCTGCTTGCTGGATTTGCACACAGGCACGCAACTAACAGGCCGTTTCTGTGTGTATTGTCCACTGCTGCAGTGCATTCTGGATTAAATAGATGTGCAGACCTGAGAGAGCACTAGATGCTTTTTCTGTAACAACTTGAGACTTGTACTTTGTTGAGTCTTTAGGGAAAAGGATTTAGATAATTTTGCACTGGAGTAGATTTTTAAAATTTATTTGTAAAAATTCTTTAAAATCCTTCCAGTCCTTCATCTGCATCTCATTAAAATGAACACATTATTGATAAAATTCCCTTTGAAATTATTGGAAATTTGCCTCCAGTGTCAACATTTCTGTTGCACAAAGATGATGACACTGAATGCTGTTTCAGGCCCATCAACAAGCCAGTTACAAATACTATGCCTGAATGTGCAATTCAGTGGTCTATATCGTCCTCTAGTGGCCGAAGAGCTGTATTTCCCCAAAATACCTGCCCGAAAACCTTACAGTGACGTCAATAGATTAAAATCAACTTTTAATCTAAACATAAATTCATTTTATTTACTTTTATTCAGGTGTTATTAATATATTTGTCGTAGTTTCATTTCCAGAACTGAAAAGAAATCTATGCATTTCAGGAAATTTTCTGGTTAATAATGAAACATATTACTGAGTTATTATTGAAACACAAACATACATGACCATTCAAAAGTTTGATTGTCTATAAGATTTTTTTTAACTTTATATGAAAGATGTCTCTTCTGCACACCAAAGTTGCATTTCTTTGATCAAAAATACTGCAAAAATGGTAAAATGTGAAATATTATAACCATTTAAAATAAATGTTTTCTATGTGAACATACTTTAAAATGAAACTTATTCCTGTAACGCAAAGCTGGATTTTCAGCATCATTACGCCAGTCTTCATGATCCTTTAGAAGTCATTCTGATATCCTGATTTGCTCCTCAAGAAACATTTCTGATTATTATCAACGTTGAATACAGCTGTGATGCTTAATGTTTTTGGAAACTGATATTGATGATCAGAAAGTTAAAAAGAACACACACACACACACACACACACACACACACACACACACACACACACACACACACACACACACACACACATTATGTGACCCTGGACCACAAAACCAGTCTTAAGTCGCTGGGGTATATTTGTAACAGCAGCCAAAAAATACGTTGTATGGGTCAAAATTATCAATTTTTCTTTTATGCCAAAAATCATTAGGATATTAAGTAAAGATCATGTTCCATGAAGATAGTTTGTAAATTTCCTACGGTAAATATATTAAAACTTAATTTTGGATTAGTAATATGCATTGCTAAGAACTTCATTTGGACAACTTTAAAGGCCATTTTCTCAGTATTTTGATTTTTTTGCACTCTCAGATTCCAGATTTTCAAATAGTTGTATCTCGGCCAAATATTGTCCTACCCTAACAAACCATACCTCAATGGAAAGCTTATTTATTCAGCTTTCAGATAATGTATAAATCTCAATTTAAAAAAACTGACACTTAAGACTGGTTTTGTGGTCTAGGGTACACACACACACACACACACACACACACACACACACACACACACACAAACATATATATATAACATTGATTTTTTTACAAATTGTTATTTTCTGTAAGATTTATTTTTTATTTTTATTTTTTTGTAAACTAAAAAAAAACATTTTCTTTTTCTCTTTGTGACTTAACACGCATGATGCTATTTTAACAATAATACAAAGTCCAGCATTTCACATAGGAATATATAATAAATTAAATCGCCTAAAGAACTGAAAAAGAAGACTTTTATTTTGCCTAGTAGTTCCCCACAAGTAACCAGACCCGGAAACGCCTATCCTCTCATAATAAATGTGTGTCATATGTGGGTGGGGTTGTATTGCGTTGCAGACAGTCACAGTCAGGCCCTCAGACTCACAGTCATGGCTGGTAAAAGAGCTCTAGTGATTCTGGCGAAGGGCGCGGAGGAGATGGAGACGGTGATCCCGGTGGATGTGATGCGCAGAGCGGGGGTTTGTACTGCACTCTTACATTGAGCTGTGGAGCTTCGCGCAAATGCAGTGCTGCTGTGTGCATGTCTGTAGGCAACTAGTTATGTATGTGCTGGCATTATATGGTATATGGTCACATACTGCTGCCAGACTCTGAGCTGCCAGTGTGTAAATGCCAAAGTTTGTAGCACTGAGTCAACTGGACTCTGACATTACATAATCAGAGATTTTATTATACGTAGTTTTTTTGAGAGAACTTTATGCTTTTATTCAGCAAGGATGCATTAAATATATCGAAAGTGACAGCAAATACATTTGTAATGTTGCAAAAGATTTCTATTTCAAATAAATGCTGTTTTGATCTTTCTATTTATCATAGAATCCTGAAACTTAATTGAT
Source organism: Tor tambroides (assembly GCA_021397915.2). Classification (NCBI taxonomy): domain Eukaryota; kingdom Metazoa; phylum Chordata; class Actinopteri; order Cypriniformes; family Cyprinidae; genus Tor; species Tor tambroides. Next base: position 6,530 of record JAFVLL020019393.1, read on the forward strand.
AACAATAAGAAATGTTTCTTGAGAAGCAAATCAGCATATCAAAATGATTTCTGAAGAATCATATGACACTGAAGATTGGAGTAATGATGCTGAAAATTCAGCTTTGCTTCATATGAATAAATTACATTTTAAAATATATTAAAATAGAAAACAGTTATTTTAAATTGTAATAATTTTTCATGATATTACTGCTCATCAAGGCTGTATTTTTTTATCAAAAATATAGAAAAAAACTTTCTGATATGGGTTACCTATTTTAATATACTTTAAAATATAATTTATTTCTGTGATGCAGCGCTGAATTTTCGGCATTGTTGCTCCAGTCTTCAGCGTCACATGATCGTTCAGAAATCATTCTAATATACTGATTTATTATCAGTGTTGAAACTGTTGTGCTGCTTAATATTTTTTGGAACCTGTGATACTTTTTTCTTTGATTCTTTGATGAATAAAAAGATAAAAACAACAGCATTTATTCAAAATAGAAATCTTCAAAATAGAAAACTGTTATTTTAAATTGCAGTAATCAATGCAGCCTTGATGAGCATAAGAAACTTCTTTAAAAATCCGACCCCAAACTTTGAACGGCACTGTGTGTGTGTGTGTGTGTGTGTGTGTGTGTGTGTATATATATATATATATATATATATATATATATATACACACACACACACACACACTTCCACATTAAACATTTAAAATGTACAAATATACTGATTGAGAGAAGAGAAACATCATAAAATATATATACTATCACACAAAAAAGCTGCTATGCACATTTCATTAATGTTTTTTCCTCTCTCCCATAGATTGCTGTTACAGTGGCAGGTCTGGCGGGTAAAGAGCCGGTGCAGTGCAGCCGTGACGTCATGATCTGCCCAGACTCCAGCCTAGAGGACGCCCGCAAACAGGTTTGGCTTTAACCTGCTCCTCATAAGTACAAGCTGACTAGAACCGATTTGTGCTGAATGAAGTTGAAGCTGAAGGTGAATGGAGTGCTGTCTCCATCCACTGGCCAAATAATGCATTGCCAATAAAACTCAATGAAACTAGACTTTTATAAATATATGTTAAATTTATCACAACCAAAACCTTATAAATACATATGCAATCAGCTGTAGTAAGGAATCATTCTTGATTGTCGAACATAATCAAAACACCCCTGGTTTGCAGCTTAATGTGGATGAATGTTATTTTCCTGACAGGGTCCATATGATGTCGTACTTCTGCCTGGAGGTTTGCTTGGAGCTCAGAACCTTTCTGAGGTACGACTTTGCTTTAATTATGTGTGTTTTACAGTTGAATGAATTCCATAGGAGAGCTCTCACGCCATGCGCTTCTTGCATAAAATTATGCCACATACCTCGAATAAATAGAAAACATCTTTGCGTCATCTGCTGAGGTTAGAAACGCGCTCGTGTTGTGAAATGCAAACATTGCATAATTATGTAAATTGAAGAGGTGTTGTGTCAGTGTGATGGTGATTTCAGTAATGGCATGTTATATGTGTGTGTGTGTGTGTGTGTTGTAGTCTCCTGCTGTGAAAGAGGTGTTGAAGGACCAGGAGGGCAGGAAGGGTCTGATCGCTGCAATCTGTGCAGGTAATCTTCATATCGTAACCTCTGTGCACACATTAACCTTTCCCTGGATAAACATCATTTATTTCAACACTTTCAACGCTGCTCCATTAGGCAAAATGTCAGCAAGAGAAGCCATATATTACCTTTTTCCTCCTGTATGAATTTCCCAGAGGGCCTTTGCCCTCGTTTGTACACCTGAACCGTCTGGATAATTTCTGGAAGATTTCTTTCCAATGTGTGGCATGTCAGTATGACGATCATGGCTCAATGGATTATAATTATGACTGCAGATCTGTAAAACTACAAATCTGAAATCCAAATTATGAGGATAATGAGTTGTAATAATTGCCGGTATTAAGCACGTCTGTCTTCATTTGTGGGCGTATTGAACGCAGAGAAGTGTGTTATCAGCTTTGGCGTTCAAGGGCTCATGAAGGACGTGGTGAATGAGGACAGTGAGCCCATGTGGCCGTAGAGAGCAGTGGAGAGCGGAAGGCGTCCCAGAAAACGGCAGATGTCCCCATAGGGATCTCTAATGAACAGGAAATGGCTTCTTTTAGTGCCGTGGAATACCTTCAAAACAGAGTCTGAGTCCGTAGATTCAGAATGCACGATCAGATTGTCAAAAATAAATTAGCAACCGTAATTTCTTGGATAATTACTCTGGCAAACTTGAAATCTTCATCCATGTCTAATTAGCTTTGCATGTGCTGTATGCTGGTGTACTCCAACAAAAAGTTGACCAACTAAACTTTTAGTGGGCTTTTAACATCAATTTAAAACATTGATTATATTCAGGGTTATTTTAGGCAGGTCAAACCATAAAAACATATTTGTTCCATGAAAAAAAAAAAAAACTTCAAGTTTTTGAACAGTAAGATTTTTAATGTTTTTTTTTTAAAGAAGCCTTTTCTGTGCACCAAGCCTGCATTTATTTGATCCAAAGTACAGCAAAAACAGTAACATTTTAAAATATGTTTTACTATTTAAAATAACTGTTTTAAAATGTCATTTATTCCTGTGATTTCAAAGTTGAATTTTTAGCATCATTAGTCCTGTCACATGATCCTTCAGAAATCATTCTAATATTCTGATTTGAAGAGACTTCTTGAAAAACATTAAAAATCTTACTGTTCAAAAACTTTTGACTGACTGTGTGTGTGTATATATATATATATATATATATATATATATATATATATATATATATATATATATATATATATATATATATATATAAATATATATGATTTAAGAAAATTGATAAAACTTTAACTACAATTTAAATAATAACAGAAAATCAGAACAGAAAAAAACAGAGAAAAAATAATTTAAAACATTAATAAAAACTATCTCAATAATACTTCAATATCGCTGATGACATCTGCTGACCATCTGTTTTTTTTTTTTTGTCCAATAAAGTTCTCTAGAATAGAAATGTCTCCTTTTTCTAATGCCGCCTGCCAATAACTAGCCATATGAAGAAGAGAACCATGGTTTTGAAGGGTTATGACATAACCAATAATAATAATAATAATGTTTTTTTCTCCCTTTTTCTTATTGTTTATTTAAGCACAATAATTTTTACTTCCTATTTCAGTAGAAAATGCATGAACACAGGAATGAGAATTGTTAATCAACGTGAACTTTAAAAGCATATTTACCTAGATTATACGTTACTGTTAAATGTTCTGGAACAAAAGACAGTGATTGGGGCATAAAGGCCCTTTATACTCGCCTTTCTTTTATTTCCTTTTGTGGACAGAGCTTTTCACAAGCAAGACCCGTAACAGTAGATGCAAGGATTAGATCGGTCAGTAAACGTCCTGCCAGAGAAAGTGCAATCACTAGACCGCACTGGGCATCTGCCAGGGTGCACAATCAATAGTTAAGAGCTCTCTTTTCATTAATGTTCAGATGAGCTCAGTGCACAGCCAGGGCACTGCCAATGATAATGCAGCAAAACCCTGTTATTTTTAGACCCCTATTTTTACTTTCTTCCATTCCTTCTTCCAGTGTAGATTGCAGAATTAGATGGAAATTGTATACCTGGTTTATTTTAGATAACAGTATATTGATGTTTGGCTGATAGCGATATGATTTACACCACGTAAAAGTCACTTTACCCCTTCCAGGCACTGGCACTGAATCATGCACACACAGTTTGACTTCAGCAAGAGTTTTATATTAAAAATAGCTAGGTTTACACAATTTTCTGAAGAAAATGTGATTGAAGTTTGCACTTGCTCAAGGTATCATGTCATTTAAACACCAAACAGGTTTTGCAAACAGCACAAATAAGAATCACAGGATTTTCTTCTCATTTTCCTGCTTTTATAAGGTGAAATGGTCTAACTTCATGGAATTTTCTGACCTGTTGCAGGCCCGACGGCACTCTTGGCTCACGGTATCGCATATGGCAGCACAGTTACCACCCATCCAGGTGCCAAGGACAAGATGATGGCTGGTGGTAATGTCTCTGCTTATACCTAGTATTTTTCTCACAAGCCTTTAATGTCAGTGATGGAAACTTGCATACTTGAGGGGCATGTCATGGAAAAGAACACACAATAAACATCAAACAGAGGGTGCACAATAGCTATGTTTATATGGACACAGTTGGAACAAAATCATCCCGATTGATGAATCCGAACATTGTGTTTAGATAAACGCTAAATAAAATGATCGGGGTGATTTGTGCATTTATATGTGACACAATTCAAATCAGATTTAATCTTAACCACATACTAGCCGCCTTCCTGCATCTTTTCTTTATTTTAAAGAGCTGACTTTATATAGAAATTGTGGTGGATATTGCCTTTACATTTAATTAAACACAATTGATATGTATGTACTGTATATCCCTAGAAATGTTGTAGGTCATTCAGGATTTCATAATTACATAGCTGTTGTCTGCAGACCAAAAGCTACACTATATTGTTCTTCTTAAGCTAGGGTGCTTTTGTGTTTCGTTTCGCTGCAGAAGAAGGAAAAATAAAGATTGCATTTGTCGACTGTGGTGATATCTTTAGCCATATGAATTATTTTGTATTTTTCCCCCAGATCACTATAAATATTCAGAGGCTCGAGTTCAGAAGGATGGTAACGTGATCACCAGCAGAGGGCCAGGAACCAGCTTTGAGTTTGCCTTGACTATAGTGGAGGAGCTGATGGGTGCAGAGATTGCTGCCCAAGTCAAAGCCCCACTCATCCTGAAAGACTGATCAGCAAACTATGAAGCTCTGCACCGTTCAAAGTCGCATTTACAATTGTACTGCTATGCCGATCTGAAAGGGAGTTGAATTGAATTGGTTTAGAATTTTCCTTGCATTTGATTTTCTGATGTGTAGGAATATGGCTATTTAATGAAATTACTTAAATATATATTTGAAGAGAGTTGCTGCAGACTGGCAGTCAATAATCTAAATGGCTTTTTATGGCTTTCTGTAAGGTCTGATTCCCAGTTCTCTTGCTCTGCACTTATTAACTTCTGTACCAGAATAAAATCATAGTGCACTGAAGTCATAAAGTCTCTTAATAACTTATACATTTTACATGAACTGATAAATATAGAGCATTTTGATGATGAACAGAACAAAAAAGGGCCATTATAATTAATAATAACTATAATAACAGTTTTAAGGCAACATTTCATTTGTTATTTTGTATTTTTTGGCTTTTCAAAGATTTTCAGTTTTTTATGCCCATCAAAGACAAAACATAGGATTTATAGTCTACCAGAAAATTAATAGTAGTGGGTTCTTACCCCAAAAATTTGTAGTGGTATTAATAAGTATAATAATAATAAAAAAAAACAATGTACTGAATACCAGAATTTGAGAAATAATAATGACTTTTTTTTCTCAGAGATAACTCTAACGTAACTCGTTTCAAAAAGCTTTAACACAAACACATTCACAAAAAAGATGTAACGTATAGTTTGAGAATAGAGGATTGAAAAGGTCTGCATAACTATTGGACGCTTGAAACATATTTCTTGTGACGTACTGCGAGGCCAGCCAATCAAACGCCGCTGTCTTGTCGCCGTGTGCCTCAACCAGCCAATAGGAGCGTCCCTGCGCAGCGCGAGTGTGTCTTTTGTAGCGCGTGGCGAGAGTGTGAAGAGCTGCCAAAAAAAAAAGTCATCAGATGCTCCTTGACCGACGTTCCTCTGACTGAAGGGAAGAACAACATCACACTAAGGTGAAGAAAGGTCAATTGTCGTGTTTGATGAACTCTTATCCTGCTGTAAGGTAAGAATATTATATTTTATACACTGTTCGGCTATTGTTATGCAAGAAATCAATCACGACTAAAGACTTGTGTTGCTGAGGTAAATCGCTGAATATCTCATACAGTGTCGTTGAACTGCCGTTATGTTACAGCTTGTAAAGTTCGGAAATGATAAACACAACTAATATCTGTCGTATTTTGCAACTCGCCAGTTAGCTAGTTTGTTGTCTTTGAGGTTTGATTTTGAGGTTTAATTTAAACTTGACGAAAGGAAACACAGTTCATGATGTACAGCATCTGAAGCTCTGGGAGGCAGCATCTTCTCCCATTAGAATCGTATTAATAATAATAAAACATGGCAGAGATGTGTTCTGCATCCTTTAAAGGCAGTTTAGACTTGGTAAGTGAGAGATGGGTTTTGCAGGATATCCTTCTCATGACCCTTTACCGGTTTTTCCCTTGGTTACCATAGCGTACACCAAAACAGTTACTGTTACTACTGACAAAACAAACAAACAAAATAAATGAGAAAAAAAAATAATAGTGGAAAAACATCTCTTTTTTGACATTTTTATGACTGGCTAATACCAAGTTAGTTTAAATAAAATAAGCCGTGTGGTATTTTGGTAGAAATTATGGTTATACTGGCACATTTTTAAGGGAACTTGCTACCCTTACTACCCTTGCTACCTACCACATGCAACAAGAAAGCATGTGGTAGCACAAATTTAAAATTTACATTTGTGCATTTGTAAAACGCTTTTATACAAAGCAGCTTACATTGCTTTTCCGTGCATTCCCTGGGAATCAAACCCGTGACCTTGGCGTTGCTAGCGCCATTCCCTACTGTCTAAACAACATGAATGCATTTAAAGATTTGCTGACATGGTATACCTGGATTTTTTGACCGGACAAATTGACCTGAATCTGAAATGTGCTTCTGAAGAGGCGTTCATACAGACAGAGGTTTGCAGCTATAAAGCGACCAGACCAGATGAGAGTTCTGGTGACATCTTGACATTGGTGAAAGCCATAGTTAAGCAAAGCTCAACTTTATGCAAATGAGCAGCGACACAATGTGGTCCAATGGGAGAGCAGTCAATGACCTGCAACCCAGTTCGATACGATACTGCACAAAATATTAACACCTACTAAAAGAGTGAAAATTCTGAATTAACTTTGTCCATGCACTCACTATTAATTTTTATACATGCATCACACTAATTCATAAATAATTTTTTGAATATTCTCCCTGTACATGGTCAGGCACAGTACAAGTCGTTTAAAATTTGGAAATTACTCACTGCAAGTATTAAGGAGGCTGTTCACATGAGCACCACTGTCTTCATTTCCACTGGTAGTTGCTGCATCAAGTCACACTGCATTTGCATAAAAATTTTCTTTTCTTAACTTTGTCAAGTCGCTGGATACACCCACATCCTGTTTGCAATGGTTGCTCGAGCTGTTGTAAGTCACTAGCTCTCTTAAAATAAATGAGTACTGGTCATTTTGTCTGCAAGTCGCTGGCAGTGTAAAAATGGCTTGAAGGAACAGTTCACCCAAAAATGAAAATTTGCTTAAAAAAAAAAAACAAACTCACCCTCAGGCCATCCAAGATGTAGATGAGTTTGTTGTCATTAGATCAGATTTGGAGAAATGTAGCATTACACCACTTGATCACCAATGGATCCTATGTAGTGAATGGGTGCTGTCAGAATGAGTGTCCAAAGAGCTGATTAAAAACATCACAATAATCCACAAGTTATCCACACCACTCCAGTCCATCACCTGATGTCTTGTGAAGCAAAAAGCTTTGTGTTTGTAAGAAACTAATTCATCATTAAGGCGTTCTAACTTTAAAACTTTGCATCTTGCCAAAATGTGAGTCTATAATAATGATTCTTCCAGTGAAAAAGTCCATTCCCTTTTTGTCTTCTCACATCAGAATCCAAAGACGTATTTGTTTATGACTGTTTTCACTTGTGAACAGTGATTGATCTGCGCATACTTCTCTCCTGATTCAGACAAGATGATCTTTTCACTTGTGAAAGCAATATTACGGATAGAGGACGCATATTTTAGCCAGAAGCAATGGTTTGAAATTAAAAATTAATGGATAATGGATTACTTGAGGATTATTGTGACATTTTTATCAGCTGTTTGGACTCTCATTCTGACGGCACCCATTCACTGCAGAGGATCCATTGGTGAGCAAGTGATGTAATGCTGCAGCTGCGCTTCTCAAAATTTGATCCGATGAAGAAACAAACTCATCTACATCTTGGATGGTCTGAGGCTGAGTAAATTATTAGTAAATTTTCATTTTTGAGTGAACTCCTTGTATCATTTAACTTTTGCTACAGTGAGTAACAGAATCCTGTATAAAGTTGCTAGTGTAGGTGTTTTCAGTATTCATTTTTTAATGGGCAAAAGGTAAATATGTACAACAATCACTCTGAACCGTCTGGCTGACTTCCATTGGCCGTCTGAGAAACGCACTTGCTTTGTCAAGAAATATTTAAAGTTGGCTTCCACTGTTTTCACACTTCAAATGGGCTGCAGTTATTTAAGACCGCCCCTCAAGCCACGTGTGAATGTGCTGTTCAACTCGAGTGCAGGAAGAGGAAGGTGAAGTAAAAAGGCACGAGTTCTCCTCACAGGCTGCATGCAAGCACATCTTGATTTTTTTCATTTTTTTTTCCTGGCCTCTGCTCCGTTCCGCTGCAGCGCTGCAAACTTCAGTGTATAAATAGAAACCACTGTCTTACTCATCTTTTAACAAGCTGCATTTGGGACTAGAGTACTGCCAGGAGTCATTCAAACAAAAGAGTAACATTCTTACACACAAATGCAGAGCATTGCTGGTACCACTGTGCTTGTGATATATATAATATAGGGGTGGCACGGTTCGCGGAAAAAAACCGAACCGTACGGTTCTCCACACACGGTTCGGCACGTGCTAGGACCGCGGTTCAATTTAAATCTGACAACGCATCTGCAATATGCAATACGGTAACACGTAAAAAAAAAACAGGGTTCGGCTAATGTATGCTTCTGTTGATGGATGCGAATTCTGGCTTCCCAGTACATTACAACAACAGCGATGGGGGGGGAAAGTGGACAAACCATTCACTCTTGTTCATGGGGGTGCCGTATGCTGAAATATGAGCAGTCATTTATTCCGTCATCACCCGGGTGCTGATAGCGCGTGCGCACAGGTGAGACCTGAACAGCACACGTTGGTATCTGTGTTTAAATTAAACTCATGTAAGCTTTGCCAGGTTAAACATTTAAGAGCCAGAGGACGTGAGCTCGCGTGCGCAGTGAGAAGATTTGTGCGTGCGCTCATCAGAAGCGCGCAAACCCGCGCCTCAGAACGCGCGCAAATTTAAAGCTCTCTCTGAAGTATTGTGTTTGAATGGACAAATTCACACAAAAATTATGTCAAAATGCCTGTCTTGGTAAGTATCCTATAGAAGACATAGCTGGCTGAACGTGCAGTATCAGTGCACTGGATCAGTGCATTCTCTTAAAGTGACAGCACTTTTTAATATTAATCAAACAGCTACAACAAAGAAATCACTCACTGCTCTTGACTGAATCGCTTTTGTAACTTTAATAAAGATTAATCTTTAATTTATACAGTATAATTTATACAATGCTGTTTTACATTTGATTACTTTATTCAATTTATGTACATAAAAACTAATGCTATAGACCTACCTAAAAAAAAATCCTGAAAATCACTGTTTATTTTATTTGTATCTTTACTCTATTGTATTTATTTATGCTGTTGCTTGTAGTTAAATAGATTATTCTTATTTTCTTTATTTTTATTTGACACTGACAGTATAGTTTTTCCTAAAACATACCGAAACCGCGACTCTAATACCGTGATACAAACCGAACCGTGAAAAAGTTGAACCGTGCCACCCCTAATATAATAGTCTAAATAGCTTGTGTAGTGGACTTGAAATTATTTTTTCAATTATGATTTTGGTTTCCAATGATTGTCTCATTTTGTTCAGTGTTTTAAATCCAGCACTGAAAATGTATTACAATATACAATAAATGCAGGATGTTTCCAAAGTCAGCGAGTAATGTTAAATAACTGTGACCTCAATATTGACCAAAATAATTATGATTTTTCCCATAATCATGCTGCCATACCTTGAAGAATGCAAAATTTGTAGATGAATTCTAAAAGATGCAGTGAATTCTTCCTCTCTTCCTCAAAGGCATTTCTAGAATATTAGCATATTTTGCAGCACATTTTCCTGCTTGAGTAGCTGTACAGTAGAGGGCTGGCGGCTGGACTCTGGCAAGGAGTGGCACTATTAGCCAGACTGAGTCATTGGTTAAATGATGCAATTATGAGACTCCTCAGTGACTTCCCTGATTGGATCTTCCCTTTTAAACCATATCTGTTGGTTAGAATGAAGTCAGCACTTAGAATACCAAATGGAGTGAAAACTTCAGGTCTCAGTTTAGGTTTATATTACACGTTTAATAGTTTTACGGTTCTTTCCCAGAAACATAAAATCTTTTTTCAGCAATGGAATAGTGAATAGAAAAAAATTATCCAGTGTACTGAGCATTTATAAATTTATTGTAAGTGACCTTGAGACTCTCTCAACTGTCCTTGGAATGCTTTTAATGTCGTGGAGCTTTCTGGAGTGACACGATCCTCCCAGTATTTTCTGAAATATTATAGATAGTTGATTGCTGTAATTTGTCATATTTTGTCTCCGTGACACTTTCAGTTGCAGGGGTTAATTAGAAACCTGTCAGATGGTGCAATGCTCATCATTATACCAGTTATGTTCTTGTGTACTTTGTCCTTGTGGTTATGTAATTGTTCAAATGTAATTCCTAAATTTCCATTGCAATATGGAGGGACTACCTACAGTATAATAAGCAAAAATGATTTAGTAATTCCCTTCAGCGCATTCTTTATTGCTGTATCTCTTTAAGGTCAAGGCTATGTTAAATATCTTTACTAGAATTACAGCAGTTGGTGAAAGTGAGGTCACCTGCTCTCTTCCTTTCTCAGGCTATTATTGTTTTCCAGCTGAGAAGTGGACGCAGTCACATGGGAATTGAAATGCATATGCCTCCCTTCTCATCTTGAGAATGTGAACGCATGCCCCAGTGGAAAAGCTGTGGATGTTGTTTGGTGCTGTTACAATTTATTGCTCTTTAATCTTAGAGTCAGGGAAATAACAGTTTAAGGTGTTGAACATACTATTATACAGAGATGTACTGACAAACGCTCCAGGGCATTTTTCATGTGTAAGCTTTGTTCTTGTCCTATGTAGTAATTTCAGGTTGAGATGGAGAGCTGTATGGTGTGCTGTTTTTTTTAAAAAAAATTGTATTTATTTTCTTTTGACATGAAGTAAAGTATCTTTCCAGTATGCTTCTCAATATATTTCAATCTATATTGGATTTTCTGTATTGCAAAAATTTTGTTAAATAGAAGACTTAATAAAATAAAGAAATAGTCTGTAAAGAATTGAAGGCATTAAAGACAACGTCTTGAGCTGTTTTGCCTGTAGACTTATTAAAATTATGGGTATTGTAGGGCTGGGCGATATGGCCTAAAAAAAAATCCCTGATTTTTTTCACAAAAAATCCGATTTACGATTTAAATTGATTTTTTTCCCCCCCCTACTTAAAATCAATTTGCAGATGACAAAGAAATTGTTCAAAACAAGTTCTAACTTTATTTTGTTTTGATTTTCCCATCTGGGATTTGATCTGGATTCCCCCCTTGGGGTTAAAGTGCAATTAGAAACAACAACCCAAAAAGACAGTGAAAATGTAACATAAAATACCGTAACATGACATAAAATGTAACGTAACATAAGACATAAAATTATGTGACGCCCTTTGGCCTGAATCGTGAATCCGTATTCAGAAAGGCACGGAAAACAAATAACGATTGCTAACGGTTGCCTGTTACATTACCAGTGTTTCCCACAGACTTGGACTCTATTTGTGGCATATATGCAAATTCATTCTCTGCCAGCAGGAGGCGCTTTTAGAGCATGGAGAAATAGCGGTTTCCCTGGTAACGCTGTACACAAATTAGCGCTCTGCTCACAAACGCTGCTTTATCAGACATTATATGCAAGATGAAATGAAAATGACATCCAAAATTTTCTGAAGACAGTCGGTTTCCTTCAGAAATGCAGTGATATAAAGACACCCGCATCGTGATTCGATTTTGAAACGTGCAGTGCTTGTTTATTCAACGAAGTCAAAGCTTTTTGAAAAAAAAAAAATCTATTTGTGGCGGTCAGTTTTGATATTGTGGCAGGCCGCCACAAATAAATCAATGTATGGGAAACACTGCATTACAGTACATAAAATTTCACTTACCACATAAACAGAGTAAGGAGAGATGACTGAGGATGATGACGAATGATTTGCAGATCCTGAGCACCATGACAAACATCTAATCCTGTACAATGTGTGGTAAGTACTGCCGCTCCATAGTATAAACCGAGTACGTGCGATCGCGAATCTCGAAAGTGAAACTTAAAAAGCCATCGTGCATCCAAAAGCAGTTTCAATGCCAGGCATAATAGCGGCTCCCTGATGGCTGCAATTTTATATACAGTATGATTACCTAATGATAAAACTGCGAGAGAGAGAGTATTGAAATATATATTTATCTCCCATCTCGTATTTATTCCCTTTAAGAAGTTCCGTAGTAAGCTACACGTCTTTTTTTTTTTTTTTTTTTTTAGAAAAACCGATTTTCATTCAAATAAGTCGACATTAACTACACATTCGAGTTAATCGATAAAATTGATTTATCGCCCAACCCTAGGCTATTGTATTTCTATTTTTAAAGGAAGCTTCATTGATTTTTAACATTATAAGGTGTGCATCAAACACATGCATTAACTTCAAATGACTTTAGAGATGTTTTTGCTCATCCTACTTATACATAATTCATGTGTATAATTCACATATATATGTAAATGTTTAATAGACTACTGTGGTCTTCTAGGAGGCATTTATTCTTATACTGTTCTGTATCCTATTTAGCACTCAAAGTAATTGCACCACTTAGGACAGTACTTAGGCTAAATGTAGAGGCGTTTCCTTGTGGTCTCCATGCTGCAAGGATGGGAATAGAGGTGGCAAACAGATCTGCTGTAGTATGGCTGGATGTGAGCCAAGGACCAGCGACACAGTAGTAATGAAATGCTAGAATTGCTGCAGTCCCCAAAGCTATGGCCAAACGTCTCCTACTAAAAATTGTGCTAATACAATCTGTGTGGAAAATGAGATGTGCAGAAGCTGAAATGATAGAAGGGTAGTACCATTTGATACAGGCTATTTTTATAAGGGGTTTTGTGTTAAAGTGTGTGACATGATTTAAAAACTTGCACTTGCATCCTACTAGCATCCTCTTCTTTGGGAAGATTTCTAATATAGAGAAATGAAATAAACTGTCAAAATTAGAGTTGCATTTAAATTACATTTAAAAAAAATCAATCAATGTCTGTGACATCTATATTGCAATTGTTATACATGCAGTATCAAGCAAATATATTTTGTTTTAACAAACTTATAAGTTTTAATTTAATTAACCTATAATAGTATCTTAATGATACTGAACACTGTTTTTTTTTTTTTACAGATTACTTATAACATAAATTTATTGTATATTTTAATATATTTATATTGCATTGTATATTTCTTTTGTGGCAATGATAAACTCAATCATGCCAAAAAAGTACTTTTAAGTAAAATATAAAGTAGGCCTATGTGGAAATTAAACAGTTTAATATTTGAAATATTACATTTCGATTCATTTTTTTTTATAGCTGAAAACTATCTTGCCCATATAACTAAAGCTGCATGGGTGAGGGAAATTGTAATCAATATTAACCAATAATATAATAGGCTAATAAGCCAATTAAATCCTGATCACGTAAAAGCAACTCCTGCTATACATATATATCCTTTTCTGTGGGAAATAATCCATTTAAGGAAGATGAATGCATTGCAAATGCAGTTTGATGTTGTCCTGTAAGACAGGCCCAGTGTATTTCACCACACACCTGCAGTGTGTCCTTTGACTCAGTAGATGTATCACCCAACATAATGCAGAAGAAATGCATAGAGAGCCATTTCCAGAACGCTTTACCTGTGAAATAACATGTTTGCAGTTGTTTTTATGAAAACATTTTGAACACACTAACTTAAATTTATTTGCATGTCTCCTTTTCTTTTGTCTCCCTCTCTCTCTCTCTCTCTCTCTCTGTTCCTTCTTGCACCCGTTGTTCCTCCATATGGTTAAATGTTGCGCTGACTGTGCAGAGCGCTGTGTTAGTGTGATGTAAGGGGGAGGGACCCTGCATTTAACGCATCTACTGTGTTCCTCAGTCTCTATTCACTGGCATTGTCTTGGGAGACTTGCTCCCACTTACACGCCGCTTCTGTCTCTCTCTCTCTCTCTCTCTCTCTCTCTCTCTCTCTCTCTCTCTCTCTCTCTCTCTCTTTTTCTCATCCGCCCCCTCTCGCGCACACTCATGCACTCAGCCATACAGCCATACAGACACACACATTGACAGGGTAGCGTGGAGGATAAACCCACTCACCATTCCCGTCTCATCTCCCCCTCCCTTCCTCTCTCTCTCTCGCCGTCGTTTCTGACGCTCGGTGGAGGCAATCTGGCTGCACCCACCCAACTCTTCTTCAGCCTTGCTGAGCAGGAAACACTGCAGCAGGCATCGGCAGAGGTGGGTAGTCAAGCAACAAGGCGAGCTCTTTCTTTGCTTTCCTCTCCATCTCATCTTGCTTCCCACCCAGGTGTGAGTGTATATGTGTGCATGTACCGTGCAGCGAAAGGGAATCCTGTCTTTTCGTCTCCTTGTCTTTCCCGTCTCGGCATCTGCTTGCTGCATTGAGGGGTATATCTGCATAGGGAGTTATAATCTGTGTTTCCCAATGATTAATGCATGCTGTGTCTGCTTAAATTAGCATTAGGCATCATAATAACGTTCAGCAATTGAAAGGAGCGGATGTCTGTGAAATGCATTGAAGAGTAAGCATTTGATGGCTGAATATGAGCGTCATGCTCTCACCTGCTGCAGTGCCCATCTGTTGCCCACAAATGCTGGCTTTACGCTACGCAGTCCGACATGGATGATACGCGTTCTTTTATGGCTTACTTATAGTAGATGCTGTAAAGATAAGGCTGTGTTATGGTTTCTCTGAGCTGTCATGTTATTATAAGTACCGTCTGCTGGAGAGGAAGCGGCTTTTCCTCCTAGGTTGTGTGTGGATGGTGTCGCTCTGCCTCTGGGCACTGGGCCGAGGAAGGTGCAATTCGCAGGAATTTGGTGCAGTAAGTTTTTAATGGCTGCTATGGCACAGAAAAGGTGGCAGCTTTGAAGGCTGGAGCTTGTTCTTTTGTAAATGATGTCCGTCACTTTTGTACTGCGTGATCCAAAACCATGTTTAGAAGACCTATCTGGGGAAAGGGATAGCACTGTTGGGTTTTTTTTTTTTTTTAAGCTTTGCGATATTAAACTGCATCAGTAATTGAAATGTAGGATTCACAGATATCATTATTTTATAAGTGATAATATTGTCTTTGTAATACACAAAGTAAACTGATGTCATATAACAAATCTTTCAATTTGCAAGAAACTCCTCCATGCAGCATTGCAATTTGGTGTATATCAGGGGTGAATTCTAATCTTGTGGTAAAACTGAATGTAAATATTATGATTATAAATAAATTATATAGACTCCAGTCAGGGTAGTGTCATATTGAGTTTTTGACAGGAATGAAAACAAGGCTCTGAGTGATAGAAGTACAGTGTTCAATGGACTGTGGTGTTGTTTAACAACATACTGATTGTTCAGATGATCAGATGATGAAATGTCTTTTTGGAAAAAACTTTCAGTAGACAAAAACATTTTTGAAAGTTGTGAAAATTACACAATCTAAGACAGTAAAGACTGTAGGTCTATCCCTCATAGCCTCATTTTCGTCTGTGTTAAAATCAATATGGCATCTAACTTGATTAGTCTGTTGTAGGGATGGGAACTTGGAATTATTTCTTATTCAGAACTGTATGTCTTTTTAAAAAAGTTTCACTAAAGGTCAAGAGAAGAAGTCATAAATCTTTTGGTTTCTTTAGTTAGAGGCCTTATGATTTCCGCGATGCGGAAAACGCAGACAGAATCGCGGAATCCAGTCATAAAAATAGAATTTACTGTATAATGCAAAATATCACAGAATTTGCCCAATTTGAGATGAAAGTAGGTCAGAACACTTAAATCAAAATGCGATACTACACACTAACTGAAGCGTGTGTGACGCTCGCTGTGTTCTCAGCTTTTGCCGCCTCAATATATGAGTACATGAACTAGGGACGCACGATATTGGATTTTTGCCGATATTTTTCAACTCGTTTTGGCCGATACCGATGCCGATATATTTCCTTTTGTTTGGAAACACCAAGTCTCTCCTGTGCAGAAATTATAAGCAAAATATTTTTAATTTTTGGCCAGCTTTTAACAAGAACTTATTTGTTAGAATTAAATAAACAATAATGAAAGTTTTTTTGACAGTACATTGAAGCTTTAACTATAAATTAAATAAAATAACTATAAATAAACTATATATCAATTGCTGTATTTTTTCCCCCCAGAGAGATGTAGTTAACCCTAAACATTTTATTTTAAGATTTAATATTTGTAGATGGTCTAAAGCAAAAGAGTTGTAAAAATTCTGAAAATCTTTTAGAGCTTATGTTTTATTTTTTTAAACAAATCATATAACACATTAATGAATAAATCAGTATATATAAAATTATTTAATTTACAAATGTCGTGTACAAGTGATTTTTTTTTTTTCTCCTTCTTCATGTAAGCTATAGCTTCTAACCTTTAAATCAAAACATACTCATTTTATGACATCAATTACTGCTTTATTTAATCAGAAACACAGTCTAAATGTTATTTGTGTAGGCTACTTTACTTTTAATTTAATTAGAAGTAGGCCAACAGCGCCCCCTACGGAATTAAAACTCCTTACCGAACAGGCATTAGGACCTGGGGGAGGCTGCTGCTGCATGTGCTATTACTGTTTACTCTATCATACACCAAAGGAGTCATTCTGTACGTGCATTCTCAGTTTAAATGCAGCGATCCAAAACAGTGAATCTAATCATCATTCAGACAAAACTTTGCTTCAAGAATGAGTCACACTGCTGACCTGATCTAATCGCTAGCACACCCTGAGCACATGTGAGTTAATGTATTCCTCTTATCGGCAAAACACATCGGCATAATTTTCCGATATCAGTCTGATAATATCGTGCATCCCTAACATGAACACATCAACATAATCTCTAGAACTGCTCTGAGAGTCACTTCACGAGCATTTTACTGTTTCTTTTGAGAAAATCTATCGTCAAATCATATACAAACAGAAACTTAAAGGCATTCACAGCAACCCGTCAAAATAAAAGTTCGGTTTAACTTGACAGAAACACATAATGTAATGATAGTGCTACTAACTGCTGTTAAATTGTGTAAGTTTCATGATTTCAATTAATTAGACATGCTTTTTGAATAATTTTTTTTTTTTGATTTAACCATTAAAACAGAGTCTAGAAAAATTAAAGCGGAAAAAAATTGAATCCAGAAAAATAAAAACGGGATTTGGAAAGATTTCATATGGCCCTATTTAATGGTTTCTTTAATTTTTTACAGCATGAACAGTATAGTCTGATTCTCAAACAAATTACTTGTGTGAGCCAGTTCTTTTTTTTAGTTAATTTCAAGCGTAAGGTGTGATTCATGAGAAAGTGACTCTTATGAACTGATTTTTTTGATGCTTAATCAATATTTCATCCTGAAAAGTGCTAGAACCATTTAATTCTTTACTCTCATCTCTAACAAATGTTGATGTTTACTTGTCAAAATCATGATAATCAATAATATAAAATATTGTTTGAATTATGAATGTCGTTTCTGCAATGATAAAATCAATAATTTATAGGTGCAGAATCTGGGTCTATAAATTGTATTTATGAAGTGAAGGAAATGTTTTCTTAATTCTGCAACACCGTACAATGCCTTAAATAAGAGTTTTATAGTATCTCATGTTTCAGTGTCTTTCTCTGTACTGCTCAATATGAGCTTCTGAAATGAGAATAATTGAAAAAAGGCAGGATGGAGATGCTCAAGGTCTTTTTCTAGATGTCTGTGTGGGTTATGTGATCCTGAGACACTGTCCAGAGACGGATGTGGGTGAGAATGCTAGAGGATGACAGCCTGAGATGTGCTACCTAGTCAGGGATATCACTTACCTAATATGGGATATCACTTTTATTTTCATGCAGTTTCAGCAGATTTGCCTTAGTAGTTGCCAGACTGTTTTTTTAAGCAGTCATGAAGGAAGCTCTGCATGTAGATTTAAGGTTCTTCTCTGAGAAAACTCTTTAACAGTTCTCTCTAATCATCCTGTGGTGCGGACGCAGAGCTGTTGTCTTGGCACATTAGTCATGTTTGGGAGTCCCACTGGGGAGAAGGTGTGCACTTGCAGATCTGTGTAACCTGCGGCATTTATCACACCTGTCTGCATTGCAGGTGTGTGTTAATGTGTGTAAGTGTGTTTGTGTGTGTTTTGTCATTTAGACCACCCAGTCATGTTGGCAAAGCTTTTATAACTATGGACTATACAAGATCCAAAATGGATACTCACCAAGTGCCAAATATGAGTGAAACTTGGCCAGGTGGCAGTAAGGTATTTTTAGGAATTGCAAAACAGTACACACTGTTGTTGTTGTTTTTTGTTTTTTTTAAACATAAGCAATATGAACAAATCAAAGAGATTTAGGCTGCCTACTTAAAAAGCAGTCACTGTCGCATGTCTCCTAAGGAATCAAGCAAAAAAGTTTGTTTTGTTGATGCAAGTCCAACTTTTTTGTGCCATAGTATTTCTGATAATATTGTTTTCCTTTTCTGTCTTGAAGAGTTTTCTACAGAAACAGGAAGTTAAGGCAGAACTTTGGCGATATGGCCAAAAAAATTATCATACATTTTTTTTTTTTTTTTTTTTATCAGTCGATATTGATAATTATCACCATAAATTTCAGATCTTTATTTCTTTCAAGTTTAAAGGCAGCTTTTTGCTCTTAAGTGAAAATTGTAGAAACCAGACCATTAATTGTGGTGTTAAACTACTTTTTATGGTCAGAGCATGACTTCACATATTTGAGTTCTTTACACTTTTCTAGTCATCTGTCCTTAACAGAATAAATACCTTGGTAGAAAAATTAATTTCTTGGTTTCTGCATGTTCTAATGAGTGATATTATTTCAAACCATGAAATAGGTTTATATTGACTGACTTTGATATGTTTTTGCACAGTTTGCAGTGCAGGCTGCCATATTAATATTAGTTTTATTTATTTATTTATTTTTTGTCTCTTAGAAATGCACATTTGACGGTAGCTTGAGTTGACCGTAGTAGTAGTAACACACATTTAGCACCTCAATATTATGGTAAAAATGTAACTATATGGTTTCTAGGTATGTGTATGAAAAACAGTAGTCTAAATACATTGTGTAAATGCACAAATACTATAACTTAATCACAAAAATACTGTAATTGTATTCCATTATTCATTTAATATTAGGGATGGGACGATACACGTACCTCCCGATGCGATACTATCACGATACTTGGGTGCCGATACGATATGTATTGCGTTTTTTTTTTTGTTTTTTTTTAAAGAAATGATACACTTAATATACAGACTGTCACAATTTTAAAAAAAAACAACAACACATCTTAGCAGTCACTATTGCAATTCGATATTACAATTTATTGTGATTTTTGTTTATTAAAGACTAGACAATGGAAAATAGTTGATTATACCTTTAAAAGAGACCATATATGATGAGTCATATTAACATAAACAATGCATCACATCTTTCTAAACTTTTATTTCAGGAGCATACACATACACAGTGTATATTTAAAGTACCTTGAACCATGAAACTTTAAAGTAAAATGTAAGGTAAAAGGCATAAATAACAGAAATATAATAGAACAAATTATTAACATGATATGTAACAAAGCATTGCTTTTTGTTAAAACAAAGGAACAACTTCATCTATGATCTTGTGCAGTGCTATACCGAGTTATGATTGCATTGCTGAGTATAGCTAGCGTTCAGTTCATTTTACCCTGACTGGGCAACTCAACCGAGCGGTTGAGAACTTTTTCTAAGGTAAAAACAGAGATACATTTTATCACCAAGTTTCTGCCATTTAACAAAATATACTGTTAGGAGGTCTAGAACACGAAATCTGATTACATTTTTTTGTTTTTTTTTTAAATCTCAACTTTTAACGTCACTTGCAGCTAGTGTTTAAAGGGCGTCACGTCAATACATTCCCGGTTTTGTCGCAGCTTTTCGGCAACAATATATTTTTGCTGCAGTGCCACCCAGTGGATATAATTGCAATTACACGCTCTATTCAATGAGGGCTATAAGGACAAACAGCCAAAAATGGGGTTTGGCAAGTTTTAATTACAGTAATTTGATCGCAAAAAAAGGCCAGCCGTGCAGTTACAATGCACGTTAAAGGGTTAAGCAGTCTTTTTTTGAACTTCACTAAACAAATGTGCGTGTGCCACAGAAACCAGCAAAAGATAAAGAAGCAAACATGTAAGCCTAGTAGAAAATGAATCTGTATCTAAGCTGATTATTAGCCTACTCTTGACAAACAGCTGGTTTGTTTTTTGAGAGATGCACAGAGACGGCAACGCGGCAGTTTGATTGGTGATCGTGCTGTGCTTATTCCATTCATTCGTGTATCATATCTTAGCCTATAAGGTTTAAATCATTGCCTTTTAACTATACACAAATAGTAGAAGGTGTATGATGTATTATTTTAGTTGATGTTACTCTTGCCAAGCTCTGATTTCTGAGAGATGCACGGAGAGCCAACAGCAATGCTGTGTTTGAGTTGTGCTTTTTTCATTTATAAAGTTTACATTCATTCACTTCACACACTCATTATTGCGTAACTTTAGAGATTTGTGTAAAATATTGCGCTGATCCCCTGGCTCACCTGTTACCTGCACCAGAGGGTGCCAGCCTCAGCCGAATATTCGGGCAGAATTATTCATTATCCGTTATTCGTTTTGAAGCCATTATCCATGCCTTTCCGAATAAGGTATTCAGCTTCGGGCACACCCCTATTTTTGATTTAATCCGAGAGCTCTTTTACCCTCCCATAGACGGCAAGGATACTACCATGATCAAGGCACAGAAACGTAGCAAGGACATCAGTAAAATAGTCCAAGTGACATCAGTAGAAAACAAAAATAACGACTTTATTCAACAATTTCTTCTCCTCCTCATCCAGTCTGCTGTGGCACGCCTGCATTTTGGAGAGTATCATGACGCATGCGCGCATTTCCGCTTCATGTAAACTATGCATGTGCACAAAAAGTATTCTCGTAGCTTCGTAAAATTACGGTTGAACTACTGATCATTCATGGACTATTTTACTGATGTCCTTGCTATGTTTCTGGACCTTGATCGTGGTAGTAACCTTGGGAGGGTCAGAGAGCTCTGAGATTTCATCAAAAATATCTTAATTCATGTTCTGAAGATGAACGAAGGTCTTATGGGTTTGGAATGACATGAGGGTGAGTAATTAATGACATAATTTTTATTTTTGGGTGAACTATCTCTTTAAGCAATGGCATGAGTGTTGACCCAGCTAACAAAAATGTTCTAAAAACATATAGCTAATGTTCCCATTTAGTTATTAAAGTTATGAAAATGTTTCAAACTCAAAATGTCCTATTTTTTTTTTTTTATGCTTAAAACACATTTTTATGGTTATGCAAACATTAAGGAAACATTCCATTTTAAAATCTAAAATTCTAAACGTTCCGAAACCTAGTAACATTTAAAAAAAACATTAGATGAACGTTCAACTAAAATCTTTCAGAAACAAAACGTTCTATGAACGATGTTTAAGTGTTTTTGTGTTAACATTTTGAGGACATTATAGAAGACAAGGTAGCAGTGAACAAACATTCTATTTACATTTCTGGAGAAACACTTGTTCATAATTTTGAGAGAACCTTGCCAGAACGTTAGCCAGAGTTTTGAGAACATTCCTTGTTATCAGGGAAGGCAATACTACCTGTTTTCTTTGCAGTGGAAGGCAGGGAGTGTTTGGGAAAACAGTTTGAAATCATGGTCAGTACATTTTCTCAGTTCCCACTGCTTTTGTTGGGTGAATTTTAGACAGGCCTATGTGAGAGTGAATGTGAGACAGACCTTTCTCTCCAGGGGTTCAGGATACACACCATCCCTCCACCTGTTCCCTGGCTATATTAAAGACAGCACTGCTGATGTAATGAATAGCAAATGGTTCAGTTGCATTAGAGTTTGGGGTCTTGTAAATTTTTCACTGACCTACATTTGGATGTTTATTTCTATCCTAACTAGCACGTTAATTATGTCCAGCCTCATTTGCCCAGAGCCACATTTCAGCCGAAATCACAGTAGAGTTAACGTCTAATTTAAAAAAGGAAACGGTAACTTGTCTTATTACGACCAAAGCTTGCATATAGCTAACTTCAGTTGACTCGATTTTTGTTCCTACATTGCATAATTGCCTAAAAAGAGAATAATGCAAAAGAGCTGGATATACTAATTAGGCACGACTCCTTTCTCTCCTCATTATTGTTTAACTAGTGCACACCCATTTGCCCTTTTCTTTCTGAAGAGACAAACAGCTTGACCATCTAGATCGCCCTGTCGAGGCCAAGCTTTGCTATCAGTTTTTTTTTTTTTTTTTTTGCTAATCAGCACTGCATCATCGTTGCCAATTTATTGTGGGCCTCTAAGAGTGACCTTTCAATAATGGCAGCTCTGGTTCTGATAAAACACCACATTGATTCTATTTCATGAACAGATTTTTGTCAGATGGCTGATTTGTCCTCTGGCCTTCCTATTCGGGTGCCTTCATATGTTTAAATCAAGGGTTTCTTGGAACATCTTTCCTTGGGAATGAAGGTCATTTCATTGAAGTGTTTTCCTGAAATGTATTAGCATGCTTATGAAACGCATTATGAAAGTAAAATAGATCTTGCAAGCACTGATGGGAATTGTGAGTGTTTCTAAATTTGCTTTTCGTGCTAACTCAATTACAAAACAGTTATTGTAAAATGTTATGTAATTTAAGTCATCAGTGAAGCAGGAGATGAGCGGGTTACTTGTGTTAAACTCGTGAGACTATTTTTGAGACCATGTTGAAATTTCTTAGCCAGATGAGCATTGTTAAACCTTTTACTTTATCTTAGATGAGAAGAACATGATCTTATTATAACCAGTTTCAGGCTGAAAAACACTTTACGTTTTAAAAATGGTTGAGGTTTTGTTGTAAAACACTGATGGGCAAAAATAATTGTTATTATGTTTGTTATTGTCCATTTATTGTCTATACACACTTGACTCATGATAAAAATAACACCTTACGCAACTCTGACATGACTTTTTAATTGCAACGGTAGAATTGAAGTAGTTTTTAAAATGTTAAATGTCTCAGGGCTTGACTCTTACCTTTTTCTCAAAGAGCACATGTGCTCCTAAGTTGAAAGATGTAGGAGCGCATTAAAAAATTTAGGGGTACAATGCAAATTTTTCAAATTATGTGTTTTAGCTTAATAAGGATATAAGGAGACATTTGCAAGCGCAATTATTTAATTTATCAGAATACAGAAAGTACACAAGGTTTTTAAATAATTTTGCTTCAGATTCTTTTATTTATTTATAGTCCTATTAAAATGTATGTACATTAGGTACGTGATGGTATCAAATTTTCACAATAGTCGTTGAAGCTTTTGTCATGGTATGGTTTTACAACATATAATTTAGTAGATTAAAAAAATACCTCCTAACAGGTTAAATAACTTTTATTAAAGATCTTTTACTAAAGAAAGACTTTATTTAAAAAAAAAAATTAAACAAAAATATAAAGTAAAGTGTCTCAAGATTAGAGTGCAAAAGATTAAAGTTCAAATGAATGAAAGAACAATAGGTAACAACTAGTGATCGACCGATATTGATTTTTTAGAACCGATACCAATTATTTGCATGTTTATGTGCCCGATAACCGATATACAGAACCGATATTTATTTACTGTTATAAAATACTTCACTTTGCTTTTTCCTCTTTTCAGTCATCTTTTTTTTAAGTGTCGAAAATTTGCAGTCTTTCATGTTAAATTTAATCTTCATATTACAACAATAAACAAATACATTTTATTTATAAAAAGCATCAGCAGCAATAACACTAATATTATCAATAAGCAAAATAAATGTAGAATGTCTAATGTTTTCAAATGGAGAAAATAAATAAGACAGGAGTCATATCAACTTCATTTTAAACTACAGTTTTAGTAGGTTTATAAGCTGTTTAATGGAGTCAAGAATAATTCACTGGATAATGTTAATTCACTGAATAATATTCTCTAGATTATTGGAATATAACAAACTTTTACTAACTTTTTTTTTTAATAAATACAAAGTATTTTATTGCATTTCTTAACTGGAATGTTATATCAGAATTATTAATGTTTTTGTCCCTCTAGATTATGAAATGCCTGCTGACAGCGCAGTTTATCTATGCATTTACAAAGAACTCAAACTGCGATCGCTCGCGGAGATCATTCATTTCCATAAAGTTGTATTTTTAGATGTTTATTAGCGAAATAATGGTTATATAGTAAATGCTGCTACAATTTAAAGGTGTTTTAAACAAGTGAATCTTGTTAAAAGTTACATGCGGAGGCCGTGCTGGAGCATTTCCTGAGCATCAATCCGCTGAGTGAACAGCAATGTGAAGCGGCTTCACGAGACTAATGATGAGCAAATATACAACAGAGAGAGAATTTAATTCAGCGATTTTATTTCCAACATGCGCTCATTCATGGCTGTATTGTTTAACTCATGCAAAGTTACGTCTTTATTGGGAGAGGACTTGACGGATTTAAGTGTGTCGGGCTTGTCCGTCCGCACTCATCCGCGGCGAGTATACTTTGAAAGCTGCGCGGACGCGGCTGTGCGCGAGAAGGGACAGAACGCGGAAAGTGAAACTTGCCGGGCCTTTAGCCTACGTGACTCCGACCTCACGAATTCAATTCAGCGCTTTTATTTACAACATGTGCTCATTCATGGCTGCGTATTATTTAATTCAGGCAAAGTTACATCTTTATTGGGACAGGACAGGACTTGACGGATTATTTATATGACTCCGTGAGTTGCTCTCTATTTCTTAGAGCCAAGCTGCATAAACTACATAACAGGCATTTATGTAATGTATCTAATTTGTGCATTAATGGCTGTTGTGTTAAATAAAGTTTACTAACTACAGCAAATCAAGTGCTTGTGCATGCCGTTGTTGTTGTCCCGTCTCCCCTCAGACGCGCTGCAATGGCGATCCTGCGTGCAATTCTCATAACACCCACAAGATGGCGGCATTTATCGGTGAATCCGATATTATAAAACCGATACCCGATTATGGTAAAATGCTTAAATATCGGGAAAAATATCGGTAAACCGATATATCGGTCGATCTCTAGTAACAACTTTACAATAAGGTCCCATTAGTTAACATTAGTTAAAGTGGGTTAACATTAAAGTCCGTGTAAAGTCAATTCTGATAATTGTTTCTAAACACATTATAAATGTTAGAAATGCATTACTGAAACATGCTACAAAGACTGTGAACTATGTAGTACTTAATTGTGAAGTTAGACCGTTAAACAGTTTTTCACCGTTTTCATGTTCAGGATTTTCTATGCGAGGAGTTAAATGGTATTTCGATGATGAAAGCAGGTCACTGAGCACGGCCCCCTTCCCCTAACTCTAAGAGGTGTGTTCGACTTGAAGCAGCACTGACCGACGGTGACTGTGTGTCAAAGTACAGTGAGAGCTATAAAGAGCAGACGACTCCTTATGCTCTTGCAGTACTTTGTCATCATACACCGATCGTTCTGCACAGCGCTGCTTCAAGTCAAACACATTTAATAACTAGAGTGCATTAGCATCAGTTGTTCGCTGCTCAATCGCGAGTTACTGTCATAAACGTTAGTTATTACTGTCTAAATTTTGCTTGCTAGCTATGCCTTTGTCACGTAAATGCATATTACCTGGTTGCGATGATTTACAAAACCTTTCGGTCTCCTTATCTGAATTAAGCTGCTAAAGCGAGCATCCATTCAGCTTGTAGCGGTATTTGGCAGTTGAGAGAGACGGCACGCTGCGAGTGGTCGTGGTTTCAGTGCCGCCAGCTGACACGCCCTCAGCGTTTGAGAGCAGAGAATACTGATTATTTTTTCAAGATTTTGATACCCTATTTTATTAACTTGCCGGGTTTTTTTTATCATTCAAATTTGGCTGAGTGGTTAATAAAATATTTTTCTGTGGTTTGACAAACTCAGAACACACATTTAATATTGACTTTACATGGACTTTAACTAATAATGTGCAATAGCTAATTGTTGAAGTAGTTAATATGTAAGGGATAAGGGATGCATGGCTAGCTGTGCATTAAATGATTTTAATGCACAACATGGAGGCCACAGCACAGTGGAATTAAAAACCTGTAGAAAGTACTACTGACAGTGATATTTCATGTTTGCATGATGGTGACGGACTGAAAGTTGCTGTTATTTTCTTTTTTTTTTTTTTTTTTCTTTTTTTTTTTTACAAAACATTTATAATAATAGTCTCCTGGTGTTATACTTTGTCATTTTGAATTTAAATTTCCTTTTTTTTTTTCTTTTTTTTTAAGCATTTTTCTTATTATTATTTCTGAACATATGATACAAGAAAAGTTTGTTCAATATGTGCCTTAGTGTTGTCAAAAGACCCGGTACTTTGGTACAAGTCGGTACTAAAAAAAAATGAAAACGTCACGGTACCAGGTTTTTTTTAAGTACTGGTGGTACCGAGTACCGGTCAACCCGGTTGATGTGAACAGCCCTGTGATTTCCGCGATGCAGAAAATGCGGACGGAATCGCGGAATCCAGTTATAAAAACGGAATTCACAGTTTAACACGGAATGTCATGGAATTTGTCAAAGTTTGGATGAATTAATCAAAAGAAGGTCGTTACACTTAAATCGCGATATGGACTAGTATCTGTAAATATTAAGCCGCAAAAGTCGATTCAGATATGAATCCCACATGTTCTGCGAGTCTCTGTGTGAATGAATGAATGGCAGAGACGCGCGGTTTTGTTTACTACATACACTGAAGCGCGCGTGACGCTCGCGGTGATTTCAGCGTCTGCCGTCTCAATGAGGACATAAATACATAAACAACATCTCCAGAACTGCTCTGAGAGTCACTTCACGTGCATTTTACCATTTAATTTCAGTAAAACCAGTGTCATATCATAGACACAGAAATTTAAAGGTATTCACGGAAACCTGTCAAAATAAAAGTTCAGTTTAGATATTGTGCCAGAAATATATTACTATTATTTAGTACAATGTATGTGATACTACTACTACTACTACTACTACTGTTTAATAAATTAATAAAACTTTATTTTTTTTAAGAAATAATCACACAATATTTCTTCCATGTTTTAATTTTAATAGTAAATCCCCTTTATTTACCAAAAATAAAATGTTTAAATTTCATTAATTAAAAGACAAATAAAAGACAAATTGGGTGAAACTTGTTTACTGTTTTTCATACTTTTATTACTTGTGGATAAACTTGAAACACAATTTTAAAAAAGTATAAAGAATGGCATTGATGTTTGTGCATTTTATTTTTGTTTGACTTTATTAATAAAAAATAGTGTGTTTTTTAATTAGCATGTTTTTGTGTTTTGCTTTGGTACCGAGAACCATGGATTTTCACTGGTATTGGTACCGAATACAGAAATTTTGGTGCAGTGACAACACTAATGTGCCTATATATTATGCATCTTTTCTGCAAACATATTTAAGAAGTTAATTTGTTTTACATGTATACCACATTGACAACTTTGTGTGCTGCACTTGGAATAGAACTTTCGTTAACTAGATGGTTAATAAAGAAAATGTTACGTTAATTATGTTGTAGTTACATTTTTGACAAAAAAGTTGATAAAATGTAAATAATAATAATTAAAAAAAAATCGAAATTGAGAATCGCTCAATGTTCTGAAAAAAGAAAACATTGTTCATCAAAGAATCCTGAAAATGAAAATTAGTTTCCACAAAAAAAATAAAACCCATCATAACTGTTTTTAACATTGATAATAAGAAATGTTTCTTGAGCTGGAAATCAGCATCACTGAAGACTGGAATAATGATGCTGAAAATACAGCTTTACATCATAGGAATAAATTACATTTTAAAATATATTCACATAGAAAACATCTATTTTAAATTAGAATCATATTTTACAGTATTATTGTTTTACTGTGTTTTTGATTGAATAACTTTTGAAAGGTAGTGCACTTGCATCACAGCATCATTGGATGTCCAGTTCACATGTTTGAAACCAAGTATAAATTCTAATGCACATAAATACTAGGAACAATGTTCATTGCCTGTGGCATCCATTGAGGTGGATTCAACTTCATGTGCACCTTTCTAAATTTATATTTTCGCCCCTTTTTACGTAGTGTACATAAGTGTATTTACATTTGTCATATATATTCACCATGGTTTTTAATGACCCTGTAGCCAGAGGCTATCCAGTAGGCCTTTTCTGCTGACTAAATGTTGTCCTGTATCAGTATCAGTCAAAGAGCTAGAGGTCACATTCCATCAGTCAGGTTTCTCATTGGACAATCACATGTGTATGTGCTGCAGGGAGAGCCTGAGGCAGGAAGGTGAAAGAGTGAGAATGCAAAAGGATGAGAAAGGAGGTAGGGAAAAGAAAATAATACACGTGCGTGCACAGACACAGACAGACACACACACACACACACATATATAAAGACGAAAGAGAAAAATCATATTCAGAGGCACAGGCAGGATGACTATTGCTGAGTAAAGCTGCTTCTCTGCTATGCAGTTGGTCTCTAACCAATCACAGCTTTGCTGCGTGACTGAACTCACCAATTGGATCAGCCTCTGTTTATGTTCGTGTGTGTGTGTGTGTGTGTGTGTGTGTGTGTGTGTGGGCACCTTTGCTCCAGAATGTCCTGTGTAAGATGTGAGCAAGAAATTAATGGTGTCAGTGTCAAGGGTTTTGTTGCAGAAGATTATGATGATGCACTTTTACATGATCACGACCCACACTGAAACGCTGCAGCCTATTGACAAAACTATCATACTGGGATCAGTTTGCCAGAATGCTGATTCACGCTAGAGATTATGTGCCATGTGAGCAAAACATTGTAACTCTTTCAGAGCTTGAAACAAGTGCACGCTAGTGATGATCTGCCAGGCCAATATTTGGTCATTTTGATATTATCAGCATTAACAAACTGTGTCTGCTTGGCAGATCAACAGTTTTAAAAGTGTAAATATTGAGTAAATATAAATTTGAGTTCTGCAGTTGTGCATATTTCATTAGAAGGTTTTATATTTATGAAATTATCTGCATTATATTGGCAGTCAGACACACTGCTTTGTAGATATTGATCATTGAAAAACCCACATTTGTTGACTATTAGTGTGCATTTTTTTTAAATGGCTTATGTTAGCATTACAGAATTCAACCTATATCAGCATAGTATTTTGCTCAGACATTAGTATGCACACTCATACCACGCAGAGCTTTACATTAGTTTACTTCAGCCCACACAATCTGCACTGCTGTATGTACAACTGCAGCTGACGCTCATTCAAAGGCTTGCACAATCACTCATAGGTGTCTCTGTACAAAACCCCAGCATGCACAGCAAACCTGAGCCACTTGAAATGCTTGCTAACCGTTAAACTGTATACTGCCGTTTTTTTTTTTTAGCTTGTTGTTTTCATATCCATACTGTAATGCTTGTGCATTACTTTTTTTTTTTCTGAAGCATATTGCAAGATGTTGATTAAGTGTGAAGATTAGCCTTTTTTTTTTAAAGAACAGTCAGTAGACAAATGTCCTTCGGGCAGATGCATTGAAAACAGCCCAGATCTGAGTCACATGTGTGGACATGTATGTAATTAGACAGATGGCCCGTGTTTTTGTTCGTGTGTTTATGGATGTTATATATAGATGTTTGTTGGGTCCTTCAGGCGGAGAGGCCAACACAATGTGTCACTTTGGTAAGGGTCGAGTGTAAAGGATGTAACATTCTCTCATGCATGGATTTTAGAAATGGTTAACCTATTACTAACTGATTGTTTAGGTCTCTAGTAGTGAATACCATTAATGTTTGTAAAGAGGAACTGATTATAACAAGTTTAGTGGTACAATTTTCCAATAGCAGTATTTATTTGTAATTTAGCCAGGTTTCCCGTTACCCAACCTACGTGCAATGTGCTTGCCTTGCATTATGATCATAGTAGATTAAATGTGTTGAACAATAAGTACAAAGTCAATATTGTATACAGAATTTCTCAAATAATAGTTAGTCAGTACAAATCAGCACATTAAGGTATTGTTGTTCTTTACCACATTAACCACTTGTGCATCCAGGTTTGAACACAATTCTCATGTATGAAAAGTATCTGTATACATGACAGGCAGCAGAAAAGCTTGGCGTGTACCAGCAACTATACATTAAAGTTATTTAAATATATAGATAATATATATGTTGTTATCAGGTAAGTTTCATTCATATTCAAGTTTCATTCATAAGTCAAAATACTCCCTAACTGTGCTTGTCTTTCTCTCAACTTGGCGTGAACGACAAACAAATGCATATAAATGCTGTAAAATTAAATTATTTTGTTTTCTGCTCAAGATATATATTATTTTTAATATACAAATATAACGTTAACATGACTAATTTAAATGTAGCCTTTGTAAAAATATGAAGCAAAACATAAATATGCAAAAATAATGTAAACTAGTTTTTTCGTAAGAAAATTTCAGTTTTCTCCCAAACATGTCTTGTAAGTACATTACATCATAAGTGAACTGTTGTCAAGTTTCTGATTTTCTGCATAAAATTGGTCATGAAATTTGATTTGATTTTCACCAGTCACAAATATCAACAAACACAATATTTCTAAGCTGATAAAACACAAACAATCATTATCTTTCATGTCTTTGAGCACACTCATTAAATATACAAAGTGATGGTGTAAAAAGTAAGAAATTGAAATTGAAAATTTTCTTGCAACACTAAATACAAACGGAATAGAATTATTTATGAATATATATTACCAAATGCATTGCTTTTAAATCGATAGGCCAATGAATCTTTTTTTTTTTTGTAATTTATTGTTCAAATAAGTCTTTACTGTCCCAAAGGAAATCTGTTTTTAGATGTTTGTTGACATCACATTTTTACAGTAATATATAGCACATTAATCAATGTATCAGAGGGGTGTATTGCCAAATAAACTTAATTTCAATGAATGTCTAGTGATATGTGATGATTGCCTTGTGGGATGCTGGTTTAGTGTTATGTCTCTTTGTAGGTGCTATCTGAGTGCCATGCATTTGTCTTTTGCTCTCCAGCTAAAGCTGCCTCACATCTCTTCTACCTTCTTCACTGTTAGAATGGCTGTGCCTAGTCAGCTCTTTGCTTTAATCTCTTTTCAACTGCAGTTTTCTTTGCTTCCCTCTCCTCCCTCCTCTTCCTCAGTGTGTGTGTGTGTGTGTGCAGGGCAGCTGCTGCAGGCAGCCTTTTTCTGGGGGCGGGTTTTTTCAGTCTGCTTACAGCACTCAGCACAGCGTGCTGCATTTGCACCACGTTTCATTAGTAATTCTGGACCATTCTCGCAGCATTTTCCCCCTCAGTTAGCAGCGGCATTCGTCAGAGTGGTATTTCAGCATCCTGGGGGGAAGATTCAATCAGTTCCTGCTCACACAATAGCTACCAACAGAAACAAAACAAGACCGGACAATTGTGAATTATTTAGCAGCACTGCATTTGAGAAATACTGACATGTAATTGTAAAACACCCCTGACTTTCTCCACCATGAGTTCCGGAAGGTTACTTAACATCACTACGTGCATCTGGCTTCGCTCCATGTGTCTGTTTATAAGTGCGTTCATGTGTAGAGGATGTATGGGCGACTGCTGATATGTCAGTGGGTGCTCTGAGAGAGGTCCGGCAGTTTACCTGCATCAGTGTATCTCCTCCTGGTGATTTGACGACCTAAATGTTTGGACAGCCTGTGTTGTTTTGACATAGCCGGAGGAGTTTTCAGGTGTATGTGATGCACAGTTGCACATAAGGAGTGATGGCTTCTCGCTCACACACACATTTATACTGACACACTGGCCTTTCCCCATGGGTACAGGTGAATTCTCTCTCACCAGTTGGGATTTATATGTTTTTATGACAGTATTTGTCATGTTGGCATTTTTAACCAATATCTCTCTTGTTAGACTGATATTAAAAGCATATAATTATCCCTTTTGGAGCTTTTTTTTTTTTTTTTTTTTTTTCTCGTTTCAGGGTTTCTCAGAAACGGAAGTCATAGCTGTGTGAACTTCTGTAGTCATGAATCGAAACTGCATAAAATATAAGTTTTGCTTTCCCATTTGCTCCAATAGCAGAAGAAAAAAAATCCATGATAGCATTTCTTTGACTTTAAAGAGAAAGATGTCAAATTTAGGGATACATCGATATGAAAATTTTGGCCAATACTGATAACCGATAATTCTTTATAGATGAAAGCCGATAACCGATATGTTGGCCGATAAATCTAAATCCAAATTTTTGTATAATTTTTGAGAGCCTGATTACAAAAAAAGTCTCACCATTAAAATCCATTAAACACTGCAACATAAATCAAACATAAAGCAGCCTTACACATAAATAAAAAAAATGCTTAAATAATGCAAACATGTCATTGGACAGCATTACTTAACGTTACATGTAAAAAAAATAAATAAATAAATCATGTGCCATGGATATATTAAACAAAATAGCCTCCGCACCGACAATGAAATTATTTTAATTAAACCATATTGTTGATGGAAAATAATAAGATAAAAATAAAAGTTGTGGTTATTATTATTATTATTATTATTATTATTAATATATCAATGATTTTGAAAAAAGTATCTTAAATTAATACCACTGTTTCAAATAGCAGCATGCAGTTTTAGCTGCTGAAGAGCTGAATGAACACCGGTAAACTGAAGTACTTATTATTTATACAACATAAACATAATATTCTAACTTCATATATGCACAAAAAGACGCAAATGTGCAAGTGACCTAAGTTACACGATAATAAGGTATGACGCGCTCTTGGCTCTTCCTGCAACAACGCGACAAATTAAACCAAAGAATTCACAATTTTTTATTACAATAATGTTCTCATTATAATATTTTATTTTTATATATATATATATATATATAAAATATACATATACACACACACATATATATATATATATATACAGTACTGCATCGCGTCCCTTGTCAGTGTCGGGCGCTTGCTTAGCAATTTGTTGCGATTAACAGGAAAGTGTGTGCAGCTGAATTGGAATAGTGTTTTGTTAGATGGGTATGAAAAAGCTTAGTTTACCGTGGCAGCGGTCGTGGTGAAGACCAAGAGTAAAGACCATCGACTCTACCATGCGACTCCAATCGGGCAGGGACACCGACAAAGGATATAAGTATCACTTTAATTTTTCCTTTTCCTACTTCATGTTTCACTCTCTGTTTCAGTTTTCTTATAACCATTTACTATATGTTAGTAAGTTGTTGTTGCTGTTTTTAAAACAAGTATGTTTGGCTCAGTGTTGATGTCTGTATTTGCTGTTTATTAACCTATAGTTTTATTTAATTTTAGTTATTTTAGTAATTATACCACATGGAAATGAAATAATATATATTGCATTTATTTATATGTATGTATATGTATATGTGTGTGGCTGTACATACACGCGTTGTTTTTTGGTGTTTGGCTTAGTGTTATGTTGTAGCTATTATACTCATACCTTTTGTTGTTTTAATATTTTAAATTGTTTACTACTTTTTTTGTTTTCATTTACAATGTTTTTTATTACAATAATGTTCTCATTATAATATTTTATTTTTATATATATATATATATATATATATATATATATATATATATATATATATATATATATATATATAATATAAAATATTCATATACACACACATATATATATATATATATATATATATATATATATATATATATATAATAATGATAGTCCCAGTCATTGTTATTAATGTTGTGCATTCATTGCTGTTCGAGCTGCGTGCGCTGAAACTGAATGAGCTGAATGAACAGTGGTAAACTGAAGTGCTTTGCTGGCAGCTTATTTAACTCAAGGAAATGCATCATATATGAGATTAATCAGCTATTTATACAACATAAACATAATATTACAACTTATATATGTACAAAAAGACGCAAATGCACACGTGAACTCGAACTAAGTTAGGTGCTAACCAGAATGTGTAACTTCTGTTGTGGATGTGCTCTCCCTGCAACAATGCGCTGAAACATGACAAATTAGACCAAAGAATTCACAACGTTTTATTATCATAGTGTTCTCATTACATATATATATATATATATATATATATATATATATATATATATATATATATATATATATAATATGATAGTCCCCATCATATAGTTATTAATGTTATGCGCTGCTGTTTCAGCTGCATGTGCAGAGCTAAAGGTGATCACCGGCGAACTGAAGTGCTCTATTAACGCTCTATTAGCTTAACCAAACAAATTCTATAGGCCTATGAGATAAATCAGATATATATGCATAAAATAAACACAATATTACAACCTACAATTGCATAAAAGGCTGTAAATGCACAAGCGAACTTAACTGTGCTAGTCATGAATGTGTAGCTCCGTTGTGGATGCGCTCTTCCCATAACAACGCACGCACAAAGATTCCATTAATTAATTTACAGTAATGTTCTCCTCATAATATTGTTACAAGTCCCGTGGTGTGCGGAACACGTAGACAGATTACTAAAAAAATGTGTTGTATGGAACCTGATTTTTCAGGAGAAACAAAACAAGACAACTAATTTTAGTGGCTTTCCTCAGTTGTAGCTCATCAGCATCTTTATTAACATTTTCAGTCATATAAACAGTATAACATCAATTATAACATCAATTCTCTGTAATGTCCTTCTCCTTTGTCCTTCTCCTAATGTCCTCCTCCTTTGTCCTGATGGCAAAAACTGAGAGACTTAGGAGGAGCTTCTTCCCCCAGGCCATCAGGCTCCTAAACTCAAACTCGGTCTCATAATCACCAGCATGACTCATTTAATAACCACTAATAATCAGTAAGCTATTAACAGTTTTTCTACCATTCGTATTGCTGCTAGGGAAATACCCCGTACAACCTGTTTGCACATCCTTCTTGCACATTCCTTCTTATATTATATTTATTAAGTCTACAGTATACTGTCCTGCACACTTATTTTTTTGCACATTTTATTTTAGATTTTATTTCTTATTTCTACTTCATTTTTTTATTTTATCTTATTTTCATATTTATGTATATTCTGGTGTTGTATTGTTAGAATTGCACTGTCCATGGAGCGGACCTGACTAACATTTCACTGCTGGTTATACTCTGTATAATTGTGTGTGTGACAAATAAAATCTTGAATCTTGAATCTTCTCAGGTAGACCATCAAATTAAATTTCATATAATCACAAATCATGTTCATAAAACACAGTTCTGTACTCTTTTGTATTTGTTTACAGCAATTAAATCTTAAAATGCTAATTTCCTGTATTTACTCTTATAAAACACATCTCATCATAACTCCTTTATAATAATCAGCATGCAGCAAAAGACACATTTAAATAAGCCCTTATGTCTTCTTTGGAAACACAGTTTCTGTATAACCATTTGAATTGGCACTCTGTGACTCATTCGTCACATCAGACAGCTGCTACAATTGTATCATTCAAATAGTAACTGTGGCGCGTGACCCAAATTATCATCATATTCTCTTTAACACACATTTTTCCTAAATATATACATATTTGCAATTTCTTTAGTCTTTTTTTGTATAAATTATCACATTCTGAGATTTTCTATATACATTTAGCTCGGTGGCTGAAATCATAACAGACCAACAGTCTCTCACTAACCGGTGTACTCTCGGAAAACTCATCTCGATTAACTTAAGATTTCTTTTTATCACAAACAAACTGTTTGACTATAAACGCATAGAAATGTGAGCGTACATGTTTTGACATGGATACAGACTTTATTTTTTTCACTTTTGTGAACACATACCTGAGTTCTCAGGAGAAACAAGACAAGCAATTTTAGTGGCTTTCCTCAGTCGTAGCTCATCAGTGTCTGGAGTAAACACAGTGCATTACTATGACAACCTCGCGCAGCCACGTTGGCTGAAACTGCTTTGTTTCAAACTCAGCCTTTAATGGTGATGCATAAACACAAAAGACTCAATGTACATCATAAAAAATGAATAAATAAAGAAAATAATCACAAAGAAATCATCTCCATTGTGACTACTCATGGGTGTATCACAATATGACAGACTTGCCCTGCATATGTTGCACTTCACTGTATTTTCCTTTTCGAAGTGATTCCAATAATATTTCAAGCAATTAAAAACCATCATGGCGAACAGTGCACATCTGAAGTGCCTCTGCAGGAAATAATGCATTATTTATCGGCTTTAATATATCGGCCAAATTTTCTTATCGGTTCGATAGCGATAACTGAAAAATTAACATTTATCGGCTGATGGTGGCCGATATATCGTGCATCCCTAGTCAAATTTGCCATCATTCCCTCAGCCATTATAGAGTTGACTAGTTTTCTGTAATTTAATGGCAAGGTCATATAACACAAAGTATAGTGT
This sequence comes from Tor tambroides, assembly GCA_021397915.2. Classification (NCBI taxonomy): domain Eukaryota; kingdom Metazoa; phylum Chordata; class Actinopteri; order Cypriniformes; family Cyprinidae; genus Tor; species Tor tambroides. The sequence goes on from JAFVLL020019393.1 coordinate 43,357, forward strand.
TGTAAATGTGCGTTGATTTTTTTTTTTTTTTTTTTTTTATTTGACAATAATTGTGGGAATAGCGCGTGAACTTTCAATGTGATTACGTAGTACGTAGCGTCGCGCATCCTAGAGCTAGTGCTAGATGAGCTTTTGTGGTTAAAGTATACAATTTTTTTATTTTTCTAAGAAAATGACCGATCGTTTCGCTAGATAAGACCCTTCTTCCTTGGCTGGGACAATCGTTTAGAGCCCTTTGAAGCTGCATTTAAACTGCATTTTGGGAGTTCAAACTTGGGGCCACCATTGAAGTCCAATGTTTGGAGAAAATTCCTGAAATGTTTTCCTCAAGCATAATTTCTTTATGACTGAAAAAAGAAAGACATGAACATCTTGGATGACAAGAGGGTGAGTATCTATAAATTGTTGTTCTGGAAGTGAACTACTCCTTTAAGAGTAGATATTGTTTCGTAAAAATGAGAATCGATTAAAATAGAGAAATCAATATTTTTTTACCCATAATTAATCACACCAAATAAAAGAGTTAAATCGACAGCCCTATTTGAAAATTTTTGTGTAACTGTGTACATTTTTTTTATTGTCAATTTTGATCTTGCAATTTCTGAGTGAAAACTCTAAATCTTGCACCAGGTGTTTTTTAGTATAAACAGCTGAATATCATATGTGCTTATGCTGTGTAAGTGCCAGTGTGAGGAAACCACAAAGTCAAATTAATTGTAAATGGAGATTACTTTGAGTGTGAAGTCTAGATTCTTTGAGATGTTTTTAAACAGGGCTCAAGCTGTGTCATCATTCCCTGACTGCTGGCGCTGCCAGTCTGTCCTTCACAGACCTGACTCCTCATGCCTGTCTCTTCTCCAGACACAGAGTTATTGATCTCAGGGCTATTCTTTACATATACTGAGTGCGGCACAGTGCACAGAGTTATTTTTAATCTATCCCCGCCTACTCAACTGCACACCTATGCGGAACCTAATCCCCGCCTTCCCTTTATAACAGCGATCCCTGCGTATCTGCATTTCCTTCACCCTTCATGTAGCACCGCAAAACATATTGAAGATCGGTGACCTTTCAGAGCGCTGCACGCTCAAGTGGACAATCAGCCTGACACAATACATCATGCAGAGCTGATTCAACCATCTCCTAGATAACCCACAAAGGAAGGCAGTCAAATTTGTGAAGTAGGCGTCATGATGTAGCCTAGATTCAGCTGAATACCTCACCTTTGCAGCAGTGCTGTTAGCGCTGTGGCTCTCTGCAAGGCCAGCGGGCTGAGCCCAGCTCTGAAGGTGACTGTGCCAAATGCAGGGGAGTGAAGCTGGCACAGTGCGAGTCTGTGTTTTTGGTGAGATGGAAATGAAACGGAGGGTGAGAGCCAGAGAGGGCTTCCCCAACCTCACTGCTGCAGCTCTGCGGTACTGAATGAGAAAACTGTAAATCATATAGTTGTGCTGATCTATAATCAGCTTTCTGCCATCCTTATACCATTTGTATTTTGAGATGCAAGAGGCAAATGTAATCCAAGAGCATTTTTAATGTAAAATAATTATTCAGGAGTAGATTAACTTCTTTCTATACCTTTTTTTTTTTTTTTTACTTAATCATTTATTCATTCATGTATTAATACTAATGGGAATCGTAAGGAATTTGGTGTGGTGTGTTTGTTTTTTTTTTGTTTTGTTTTTTTTTGTTTTTTTTTTTTGGATCTGT
>JAFVLL020019394.1:0-32370 GCA_021397915.2 Tor tambroides
AACCACAACTGACATTGAGAGGACAGGGATGTCTTGGCATGGCACAGATCTAGCTGTGTGTTATTCAAACATACACACACACACACACACACACAGAATGGAGCAGGTGGTGTTGTGTAGGTGTGAGTGTGAGTTAACAATAACCAGTTAGAGCTGCAGCTTTACCAAGCAGTAGGACGTTTACTAAGGTCACCTGAATGACAAACACTCAACCATATCTATCTATCTATCTATCTATCTATCTATCTATCTATCTATCTATCTATCTATCTATCTATCCATCTATCTATCTATCTATCTAGTCTGTTTCTCTCGCTCCCCTTCAGTTTTCAAAAGCATAGTTCACCCAGAAATGAAGATTTGCTGTTAATTTACTCATCCTTAGGAAATCCAAGTAGGTGACTTTTTTTCCTCCACTAGAAGAGTAAAGAAGATTTTTAGCTGAAATCTTGGTCTTTGGTGATTCATAAAATGCAATTCAGCGGCTGCCTGTTTTTGAATAATAAAGCATATAAAGGAACACAAAATTAACACCTGTGGCTCCTGACGATGCATTGAGGTTTTATGAAGCGAAACGATCCGTCTGTGCAAGAAACTCAACGTTATTGACAGCATTACCTGTAATCCAGAGCCTCAGACAAACGGTTCAGTTTGTGAATCTTTCTTTTGAACCGGTTCTTTTTAGTGCACTACTTGAACCAGTTTAACAAATCATACTGAATCAGTTCACGGCTCGAGCAGCACAGAGCTGCAGAACAGTGATTTAATAATATAATTGCATATATGTGACGTCATAGCATGATAAAATAAGAGAATTGAACAGATCCGAAAGAATCAGATCATGGAAAAGAATCAGATTTCTCTGTTTGTCTGAGGCTCTAGATTACAGGTAATCCTGTAAATAATGTTGAGTTTCTTGCACAGACGGATCGTTTCGCTTCATAAGAACTCAATATATCGTCAGGGGCCAGTTGTTCAAAAGTAATCTGATGGGATTTTGGCCATCGAATTCGATCAAATCTTGAAAATGGCTTGTTCAAAAGAATAAAATCATTCTGAATTCAGATTAGATCACAAAATCCAATCTTGGTTTTGATCTGGATTAAAACTACATGTACTTACTATATGGTTAGGGTTACTTGCATGTAATTATGCATAATTTATTGTTATTATGATAGTAAGTAGATGTAACCTTTGTAACAAGGACACCTTAAAATAAAGTGTTACCAAAGTTTTTTTTTTTCACAGATTGTAAACTATATTGGCACAATCATCAGAGATGGGCCAGTCAGAAGTAGTTATTTGTGTAAATGCAATGTAAATCTAGAATGCAAAACATTGGCATTTTTTTCCCATCTCATATTTTTTTCCATCATCATGTCCCTTTAGGGCCTCCATAGAGCACTAGTAATCCAGATCTGAAAATCTGAAAAAGTGTGCATCTGGATCAGGGTGATCCAATCCAGTTTTGCTTTGAAAAACCAGCACAAAAGTAAGATGGGTCACCTGATCCTGGATAGCAAAACACGGGATTCCCAAATCCAGATCGTTCTGATCCAGATTCAACTTTTTGAACAACTGGCCCCTGGAGCCATGGGGATTCATTCTGAGTTCCTTTATATGCTTTTCTGATTCTCAAAAATGGCCAGGCAATGACTTGGAATTTTATGAATTACCAAAGAAAAGGAAAAGAAAAAAAGTCACCTACATCTTGAATGTCCTGAGGCCGAGTAAATTAACAGCAATTTTTCATTTTCAGGTGAACTGTCCCTTTAATGCACATTAGCATGTAATATAGCAGGATAATGCTCTCTCTGTCCGTCTGGCGGTCGTGTTGTTTCTGTGCTGTAATCGTGTGTGTGTGTGTGTGTGTGTGTGTGTGTGTGTGATGCTGACGCTGCATGCAGTGGGGGAGGAGGCGGAGCTCTGGGATTAGATTCCTGTCCGTCATCACAGCTGCCTGCAGACACTGGGGGATGGGACGAGAGACACACACACACAGAGAGAGAGAGAGAGAGAGAGAGAGAGAGAGTCACATCTCTTTATGTCCTCCTCCACGGGGAAACACACACACACACAGCTGCTGCTGTGATTTTTAGCTGTTATTATGGGATGTTTCTGAGCCACACAGCTGCAGGGATGCCAGTGTTTTGGTGAATCTCATGATGAAACGTCCGGGTCAAATTTAATTTTTTATTATTCTAGGCAGCTGTAATATGACCTGTTTTTATAAATATACAGCACGCAGATCTTGGGGGTGATTGATACTCTTTTAACTTGGGACAGAATGTGAGATCACTGAGAGGCTGTTATAGTTTTTATTAATAATTAGAATTTTTATTTTTACATGTTTCGTTTTATGTTAATTTTAGCTAGTTTCAGTAATTTGAGTGGTTTTTTTTGTCATTTTTATATGATTTTATTTTAAATTTTTATTCAGTTTAAATTTTGCTATTTTAATACATCAAGTTAAACTGTTTCCTTAGGAAAAAAAACATTTAGTTTTTGTTCATTTATTATTTATTTATTTAGCATTTATTTTATTTATTATATTTAATTGTATTTCAGTTTACATATATTTTATGTTTTCAGTAGTATTTTCTTGGGAGAGTATTTATTAATAATTTGAATTAGTTTTTATTTTTCCATTTTAATTTGAATTAGTTTTAGTCATTTTTAGTACGTTTGAGTAATTTGTCATTTTTAAAGTATTTTTTAATTTTTTAGTTTGGTTTTTATATTTTAGTACAGTAATCTAAATGAGAAACATTTCTTTGGCAACTCATTTTTAAAATATTAGATTTTATTTTATTTCAAGTAACAAAAATGTTAATATATAAAATGCTATATTAACACAAATTGATTCTAGCAACCTGCCACAATGCTGTAACATCATGCTGATGGGTTTTTCACGGGCAAACATCACTCACATTTCTTTGAGATGCTGATGTGAGCGTCGCTGAGTCAGATACAGAGTGTGTGTGTGTGTGTGTGTGTGTGTGTGTGTCATCTGATCTCCAGATCTATAGTGATTGGCTGGTGTGATGGGATGGATGGGAGGGTGGCACCTGTCCATATGGCTTGTGTTTCTGGCTGTCAGGAGAACCTGCAGCTAATGCCATCTGGACAGATCAGCGCGAGGTGCTTTACTGTTGTGATTGATTACACAACCCTCTCCTTTAACACAGTCGTACTGCTCAAAAATCTGTGTCATTTTGCATGAAAAGTCATGTTCCATTCCTTGCAAATTCTATTCCATTCCATTTATATGCCACAACTGTACATACAAATTTCATCCATTTCTGTTTATTTATGTGCTGATTATACAATACAGACTGTTTCAGAGCAGGTACACGGTAATAAACAGGAAAATAAACAGTGTTAATGTTGTACAATTTATCATTTATCATCAACTAATTCAATTTCAGCTGTAAAGCAGCTCTACAGAAGACAGAGTCATTATTCCAATCAGTTCAGTTCTATACCAGTGTCAGCATTGCATCAATTTTGAAATATTCATCAGTATTTACTGCTGAACCTTTAAGAAATCGTGTTTTTTTTCACATTATTGCACATCACATTATTGACAATATTTGTTCTGCAAATACGGCATGTTCTCAGACCAAAAGATTTTAAAAAAAATGCATCAAATTAAGTCTAATTCAGGTAGAATTGATTATATTTGGCATCTTTACTGCAGTTGAATGAGTGATAGATTCTCACTACAGGGCATAAAACTAAGCTGTGATATTTCTGCAACTCTTAAACACTTTTTAATAGTTGGTACTTAAAATAAAGTAAACTAACTTATTTTAGTATCGCTGATAAGATAATATAGTTTGTTGATATTTTTAGATGTTATTTATATTTTCTGTTTTCATTGTAATTTTAGTTAGTTTTAGTGATTTTGTTGTTTTTGTCATTTTTATTCGTTTTTGTTTTTTCAAAGGTCTATATAGTATTTATTAATTTTTATTTAATAGGTTTAGTTATTTTAATGCTTCAGCTTAAACTAAACAAAAAAATGAGAAATGTCAGCTAAAATAAAATTTAAAAAACTTTAAGGAGAATTTATTATATTTAGGCTATTAAAATATAATGTTGATGCACTGGGAAATGCAAACGGGCTGATATTAAATATGACCCTGAAGCACAAAAGCAGTCATGTTCATGAAGATATTGCAAATTTTCTACCGTAAATACAGTATAATTTCTGATTAGTAATATGCATTGCTAAGGACTTCATTTGAACAACTTTAAAGGAGATTTTCTCAATATTTAAATTTTTTTGCACCCTCAGATTCCAGATTTTCAAATAGTTGTATCTCGGCCAAATATTGTCCTATCCTAACAAACCATACATCAATGGAAAGCTAATTTAATCAGTGACCCTTATGACTGGTTTTGTGCTCCAGGGTCACATATTGTAAAATGTATTTTACTTCCAATGTTTCTTTTGCATTCACACACTAATCAGTATGTCTGTATTAGATTGTTTGATGTCAGTAAGATCAGGTTCTTCACTGCAGAGAGGAGCGTTAGAATCAGATGCAGCTCTGGTTTGAGCCCAGAGCGCTGCAGTGTTTCTGTGATGGTCACTCACCTCGCTGTCCTTCTGTTGCACAGGGATTTTCTCCCGCGCGGCTCTGGCATCGTCACGCGCCGTCCGCTCGTCCTGCAGCTCATCAACTGCCCCACAGGTGAGCCTCGGGTCTGGATCAGGTGCTTCTCGCCTGCACAAACACATCAGATGCCTTTCTAATGACACGATTCACTCAGTGGAGCCAACTAATCTTCAGGGAGGAAGATGATTTGTTGCTAAAAGACGTTGTGATGTCATTATGTAATCACGACGCAAAATTGTCACTACATCAAATTTCAGCAAAAAAATATTTTATGCAAGTTTAGATTTGTTGGTAAAATAATATAAATGCGTAATATTAAAATATAAATAACTATTTTTAAATACATTGAATTATTGAAAACTTACACATTTTTATTACAATTAAAGTTTTTTTTATTACACAGTAAACAAATAAAATTACACATTCTGAACAATTATACTTTTAAGCAGTGTTTTAGTAGTTCTAAGAAAACACAGTCTACTATGTTAATATGGAGGAATTTTCCGTATTGATTTTTCACAGGTTTTTTACCTGCATTTTTAATTTCGTATTGTATATTCTTGTTTTGGGGTTAGAGGGTCACAACGGATAATAGATAACAGCTAATGTCCTGGAAAATTGCTAGTACCTTTTCCAGTTTTAGAGCTTTTTCTTACAGTGTACTAACTGATCACTACTAACAAGGTGTATCATAAATGAACAGTTATTCAGTATTATTATTACTATTATTATTATTATTATTATTCAATTAAACAATTTCAAATAGCAATTCAAGTGATATGTGTACTGCTAGGCATCTTTGGGTTCCTCTTTTTGTGTAATTTGGATGGAAAATGTGTGCCTTTTTATCGTTTGAGTCACTTATCAAAAGTTGCTAAAAGTTGCCAAATAAATTTTTAAAACAGCTAAATTTGTTGCTAGGTGCTTTAGAAGAAAAAGTTGCTAGGGTAGTCTGAAAAGTTGCTAAATCTAGCAACAAAATTGCTAATTTGGCAACACTGGATTCACTGGTTGCTTTTGAAAGTCTAAACACTGCCATCTAGTGAAGCAGTCTGCACCTCCATTTAACTCTATACAGCTGCTGTAATGTATTTCTAAGACTTTAAATAATCAACATGATTAAGCTCTGCTGTTAAACCTGCTTCATTCTCAATCTACTGCATGTCCTCTGAGTGATAGTTTAGAGTGTTTAATCCAGTGAAAGCTCTTTTAGTGTAATTGTAGAAGCGTCCAGCTTCAGTTCGTGTCAAATCTTGACTGATTTTGATCAAGTAAAGGTCAGAATAACTGCAGTCATATTTCCAGATGAACTCTTACTGGACTGAAGCAGATTCTCCATCAATCATTTTTTAGTCTCAAATTTGATCCTCAGGATCTTTTGAGGAGCGTTTGTTTCCAGAAGCTTTACTTTCACTGTTCCTCAGCGGAGGAATGATCTTCACAAATTCATATTTTTGCTCAGTTTGAGTCTCTGAATAAAACTGAGTTGTTTTTTCCTCCATATTCTCACTCTATCAGACTATATGCACCATAAAAGCCTGATGATCAAATATGATGCTTAATAAAAAACACATATGCATAGTTTTTTTTAAATTGTAAAATGTTTTGTCTAAAGGTTCTATAAACTGTTATATTTCATATGTCAGGCTTTAGATAGAGACAGGCAGGCTTTAGAGTTTTGCTGTAATGATGTGTTTTATAACGTTTTCTCCCAGAATATGCCGAGTTCCTCCACTGTAAGGGGAAGAAGTTCACGGATTTCGATGAGGTGCGTCAGGAGATCGAGGCGGAGACGGATCGTGCCACGGGACAGAATAAAGGCATTTCTCCCGTGCCCATCAACCTGCGCGTCTACTCACCTAACGGTCAGATTAATATTCATTAACCAAGCTCCACCCCTCTCACAAGCTTCACAGCATCAGATATTCTCAGTTTCAGTGTATTCTTGCACTGTAAAAAATGAGTTGAGAAAACATAAAAAAAATAATAAGGCAACATAAGGCTTTTGAGTTCTCTCAATAGTTTTTAGTTCTTCTCATATAACTAACAGTAATTACAAAATAACAACAAAAAACTAGTGCTGTCAAACAATTAATCGCGATTAATCGCATCCAAAATAAAAGTTTTTGTTTACATAATATGTGTGTGTACTGTGCACATTTATTATGTATATATAAATACACACACATACAGCATATATTTTGAAATTATTTACATGTATATATTTATATTCATATAATGTATATTATATATAAATATATTTAAAATATAAACAACATATTTTTCTTAAATATATACGTGCATGTGTGTGTATTTATATATACATAATAAATATACACAGCACACACACATATTATGTAATCAAAATCTTGGATGCGATTAATCGTGATTAATTGTTTGACAGCACTACAAAAAAGTTTAAATGAAGTCAGCAAACAGCAAAACAATAATCCTAATAACTGCATATTTTATTCATGCTGCAATGCTCACAAAGCCTTATATTTCAACAATATGATATTCTTTGTTCAGACAACCGTGTTTGACTAGTTGGGACAACATTTGGGGTTACTTTGTTGGTCTGGTTTTTTTGTAAATAGCATTTTAAGTATTTGAGACTCAAAAGGCGTCAGTGCAGTTGCATGTTTATTTACGGTGTGCATTGTCAGGAATGATCTGTTGTGGTGGAGCACTCGTGACTGTGTTGTGTGCGCAGTGTTGAACCTGACTCTGGTGGATCTGCCGGGAATGACTAAAGTACCGGTGGGAGATCAGCCCGCAGACATCGAGCACCAGATCAGAGACATGCTGATGCAGTTTGTGACCAAAGACAACTGCCTGCTGCTGGCCGTGTCGCCCGCCAACTCCGACCTCGCCAACTCCGACGCCCTGAAGATCGCCAAAGAAGTCGACCCGCAGGGTGCGTGTCATCTGTAACACACACATTACAGCGCTTTTCAGCTGCTCACACACACACTTTGTCAAAACCTTGCCTCTTTCTTTAAAAACTTTACACACAAGTCCAAGAATTGCACACACAAAACACAAAACGCCTCACATCTCTTGCAAAATAAATAATTGCAGTGCGTTCAAAATATCACACACATCTCAAAAGCAACACCTTTGCCATAATATTATATACATACAGTTATTAACACACCGAGCAACTATTATCATGTGTCTAAATAATAAGATTGATAAATGTACATTTAAGTAGTTTATTAATCATTTACTTAGACTTTCTAAATGATCTTATGAACCACTGACAACTCCTAAATTACTGGTTTGTAAATAACGTAATAACTTAGAAATGATAAATTGATCAAAGTATGAAAATACAATTATTAAACATTGGAAAAAAATTATAGCTGTATTTATGCCTACTTACTAATGCCTATTAATGTTGGAACAATGCTTTATAAAGGATGAATTGACTATTTACTAATGTTTAACTAATGATTCATAGTGTGCAGTTATTATAAAGTGTTATCAATGAATCATTATAAATCTGTTTTTGATCTCTAGTAGGCCATCCACATTTGGTATTTTCTTGTCCCAGAAATACATTTAGAAACATACTTTGGTATATGAAGATTGAAACTAAATGCATTTTCTATTTCAAAAATAAATGTAATTGAACTTTGCTGTTTGCAACATATATGTAGCATATATTTCAAATATATTTTGGCCACAATTTATTTTTTTAAGAGCACCTTCATATTAATTAGCAGGGTATCTGAAGGTTTTATTACAGTAAATTCAAGATGTTTTAAGGCCAAATGAAGAAAATCTAAGGAAATAAATGAATGGAAAACAATAGGTCAGTATGGTCTCTAAATGTAAAGTTTGAAATACAGCTTTTATATAACTTCTGCTGTACCTTCTGATGTTCTTCCTCAGTATTTTTGTCTTGTTTTCCAGTGCAAATATCTAAAGATTCTTAAATCAAGATACTTTTACAAAATTACATAAAATAAGAAGTCTTGTTTTCCGAGAAACTGTTCAAAATGAGTTTATGATTAAAACAAGAACAAACATCTGCCTATAAAGTCAGAAAAATCGACTTAATTCAAAGGGAAAACAAGTTTTCATTCCCTGTTGACAGATAATTGTTCTTGTTTTAAGCATAAACTTTAATTTCCTTTAATTTCTCAGAAAACAAGACTTCGTATCTTCATTTTGCATCTCCGGTAAATATATATTATTGATTTAAGGATGTTTAGATATTTGTACTGGAAAACAAGACAAAGATACTGAGTAAAATACTCATTTTTTGCAGTGTATACAATATTTAATGCCATTAAAGACTTTCAGCTCTGATGTAAGAGCTTTTAAGGCCTTAACTTGTGGAAGGGCTCTTTGAGACCCACATAAAACCTTGCATCAGCAAAACAAACCAAACAAACTGGATGCAGCTTTAAAGGGGTCATATGATGTTGCTAAAAAGAACATTATTTTGTGTATTTGGTGTAATGCAATGTGTTTATGTGGTTTAAAGTTCAAAAAACACATTATTTTCCACATACTGTACATTATTGTTGCTCCTCTAAGCCCCGCCTTTCTGAAACGCTTCGATTTTTACAAAGCTCATCGTTCTGAGAAGCGAGGCGTGCTCTGATTGGCCAGCTATCCAGTGCATTGTGATTGGCCGAATACCTCAAGCGTGAGACGGAAATGTTACGCCCCTCACCGTATTGTGATGCGTGTCCCGACGAGACGAGACTAAAACAATAAAACCCATTATAAACGAGGCATTTGTTGCATCCAGTGGGAACATAATTACTGATTATAATGACTTATACTGTCTTTTTACCATTACCATGTCTGCATTTGTGATCGGAGAAACACAAACAACAAGCACTACTCTACACTGCTCAAAACTCACGTTTGAATCGTCAGTAGCAGAAACATACTTACAGGCTGTGAGTCAGAAGCACCAGACTGTCCTTGCAAAGTTGGAATTGCCCCACTTTATAGAAACAGTCTTTGTGTGAGCCAGCATTGTAAGCTATTCTTCCAGGTTCAGGAAATAGTCCTCCGTAAAATGCGCTGCACACACTCCAATATTTGGGTTGAACTGTTCTGGAACAGTGTTGTAAATACAACTTAACCACTGATTTCTAGTTGTGTCCTCTTTTGGAAGCCCAAACAAAGTAGTTTCTCTTTCACAATGAAACACAGCGTCTCCAGGACATGGCGCCGGCGGCAGCAACAATACTACAGCCAGAGTAATAGCTCCGCCTTCTTTCACTGCGTGTACGTTTGGGCGGTGTTATGAAAATCTCCCCACATCGTGACGTAGAGATGTGGGGCGTGTTTGAACGAGGTGTTTTAGGAGAGCGTGGCAGAGTCTTAACTTTGATAAAGAATATCTCTTTGGTTTTGAGACTTTAGTCTTTGCAACTTCAGGGAACTTATCTATGCACAATCAGCTTGTAACACTCCAAAGAGAAAGAAAAACTTGAAATCGCATCATATGACCCCTTTAAGTTCATTTCACCATGTGGGTACAGATCAAACCGTGCTTGTGCTCTGATGTGTTGTGTGTTTGCGTGTGAGCAGGTCTGCGGACGATCGGTGTGATCACTAAACTCGATCTAATGGATGAAGGCACCGACGCTCGGGACATCCTGGAGAACAAGCTGCTGCCGCTGCGGAGAGGTGAGCTCCTTCATGAAAACATGATGACAAATAATCCAATCCAATAATCTTAATGCCCTCAAAATCCCATTTCTTCAACTCACAGAAACTTCACAAGTTTCTATTGCTTTGTTTTATGCTGAACTACTGTCCCAGCCACTTATTTTCCTCATGCATCAGCAATGAATTATTTTAATTATATTTAATTTATAAGAATAATTTTAAGTTATTTTAATTTAAATAAAAAAAGGTTCTGATTGGATGTCCTAAAAAAAATTAGATTCCTATTTCAATAATTGGTAACACTTTACAATAAGGTGTCATTAGTTAACATTAGTTAATATATTAACTAACATGAACAAACAATGAACAATGCATTTATTACACTATTTATTAATCTTTGTTAATGAAAATACAGTCGTTCATTGTTTATTCATGTTAGTGCATTAACTAATGCTAACAAACACAACTTGTGATTTTAATAATGCATTAGTAAATGCTGAAATTAACATGAACTAAGATTAATAAATGCTGTTGTTCATTCTTAGTTCATGTTTACTAATGCAGTTAACTAATGAACCTTATTGTAAAGTGTTACCCAATAATTTAACAACACATTTGCATGTTCACGATTCTCTAATGTTGGATAATAGTCACGTGACATGCACGTAAACAAATGAGTGTTTTATTTTGATTTTCTAAAATTACTTATTTAAACTTTGACATATTTTTGATTTAATTAACAAACTCGATTGAGGGCTGTGGGCAAAAAGTAAATACTGCATTATATCCAACTATATTTTATTAAAATATATATAATTTTTTTTTTTTAAATAATAAAACAAACATGTATTTAAAAAAATAAAATTCACTTGTTTTTTACATTCATACAAAAATAAATAAATAGATGAAAATGTAAAACAAAAATATATTTTTACATTTTTTTCACTATTTTTTTTTCTGTTTTTTAGGAAAAAATACAAGTCTAGATTTGATAAAAAAAAAAATAGAAAGCACAGCCACTAGTAACTTTGTACTCGTACTAGTAACTATGTTATTGTGGTTTACTATGGTAAAGTATTGCACAGCTTCAAGCAGGTAATACTGGAGTAGTTCCATCAGCGATCAGACGTCATCTCTCTGTTTCCCTCTAGTGGAGTAACATCTGTGTTTCTCACCGCTGCAGCGGAAAGAGAGAATCAGAGAGAGAAAAAAACAATGTCTTCATTTCATTGACACATCTGGAAAAAACGTTGCTTTCTTTCTTTGCTGGGCAATAAAGGATATTTATGGGAAAGTCTGGGCTGCAGTGTGCTGACGTGCTGGTTTTCCACTCGCAGCTCACGTCCACACTTCAGGTTTTCCCATCAAACGTGTCTTCAGCTTCCCTCGCCGCGGTCCGCTCGTGTAATCCAGCCAACATGAGAACCGCAAACACGCTCGAGACGGATCCTGGCTTTCTCGAGCAACGTCACTGGAATGAGAGATTGCAGCGTTTAACCTCTTATTCCACACGTGTTTCTTTCTTTTTCACTCTCTTTTTATATTTGTAACTCACTCCCAAAACAAAAAAATCATGTCATGTAACTCACAGGAATAGAGAAATCACATTTGTATGACCTTGGAGCATAAGTAGCACAGGTATATTTGTAGCAATAGCCAAAAATACATTTTATGGGTCAAAATTATCCATTTTTCTTTTATGCCAAAAATCATTAGGATATTAAGTAAAGATCATGTTCCATGAAGATATTTTGTAAACTTCCTCCTGTAATTATATTCTCATAATTGCGTGATATATACTTGCAATTGCAAGCTAAAAAGTCATAATTGAGAAATAAACTCGCAATTCTGAGAAATAAAGTCAGTACTGCGAGATATAAACTCACAATTCTGACTTTATAACATGTAATTGCGAGTTTATATCTCACAATTCTGAGAAAAAAAGGCAGAATTGCAAGTTATAAAGTCACAATTGTGAGATAAAAACTCGCGATTCTGACTTTTTTCTCACAATTCTGACTTTTTCTTGCAATTCTGACTTTATAAAACAATCGCAATTCTAACTTTATAAAACAATCTCATTATAACTATAAAACAATCGCAATTCTGACTTTATATCTCGTCGCAATTCTGACTTTATAAAACAAACGCAATTCTAACTATAAAACAAACACAATTCTAACTATAAAACAATCACAATTCTGACTTTATATCTCGCAATTCTGACTTTATAAAACAATCGCAATTCTGACTTTATAAAACAATCACAATTCTGACTTTGTATCTCGCAATTCTGACTTTATAAAAACAAACACAAATTTAACTATAAAACAATCGCAATTCTGACTTTATATCTCGCAATTCTGACTTTATAAAACAATCGCAATTCTGACTTTATAAAACAAACGCAATTCTAACTATAAAACAAACACAATTCTAACTATAAAACAATCACAATTCTGACTTTATAAAACAAACGCAATTCTAACTATAAAACAATCGCAATTCTAACTTTATAAAACAATCTCATTATAACTATAAAACAATCACAATTCTGACTTTATATCTCGCAATTCTGACTTTATAAAACAATCACAATTCTGACTTTGTATCTCGCAATTCTGACTTTATAAAACAAACACAATTCTGACTTTGTATCTCGCAATTCTGACTTTATAAAACAAACGCAATTCTAACTATAAAACAATCGCAATTCTGACTTTATAAAACAAACGCAATTCTAACTATAAAACAAACGCAATTCTAACTATAAAACAATCGCAATTCTGACTTTATAAAACAAACGCAATTCTAACTATAAAACAAACGCCATTCTAACTATAAAACAAACGCAATTCTAACTATAAAACAATCGCAATTCTGACTTTATAAAACAATCGCAATTTTGACTTTATATTTCATATTTTGAATATAAAACAATCGGGGAATTCTGACTTTATATCTCGCAATTCTGACTTTATAAACAATCGCACTTGACTATAAACAATCGTGTAATTCTGACTTTATAAAACAATCGCAATTTAACTATAAAAATTAATCTAAATTTTTGACTTATAAAACAATCGCACTTGACTTTATAAAACAATCGCAATTCTGACTTTATAAAACAATCGCAATTCTAACTATAAAACAATCGCAATTCTGACTTTATAAAACAATCGCAATTCTGACTTTATAAAACAATCGCAATTCTAACTATAAAACAATCGCAATTCTGACTTTATAAAACAATCGCAATTCTGACTTTATAAACAATCGCAATTCTGACTTTATATCTCGCAATTCTGACTTTATAAAACAATCGCAATTCTGACTTTATAAAACAATCGCAATTCTAACTATAAAACAATCGCAATTCTGACTTTATAAAACAATCGCAATTCTAACTATAAAACAATCGCAATTCTGACTTTATAAAACAATCGCAATTCTGACTTTATATCTCGCAATTCTGACTTTATAAACAATCGCAATTCTGACTTTATATCTCGCAATTCTGACTTTATAAAACAATCACAATTCTGACTTTATATTTCGCAATTCTAACTTTATAAAACAATCGCAATTCTGACTTTATAAACAATCGCAATTCTGACTTTATAAAACAAACGCAATTCTGACTTTATAAAACAATCGCAATTCTGACTTTATAACTCACAATTCTGACTTTATAACTCGCTATTCTGACTTTATAAAACAATCGCAATTCTAACTTTATAAAACAATCGCAATTCTGACTTTATATCTCGCAATTCTGACTTTATATCTCGCAATTCTGACTTTATATCTCGCAATTCTGACTTTATATCTCGCAGTTCTGACTTTATATCACACTTTATATCAGTGGTGGAAACGGGCTTCCATACTTTACCCATCTAACGCTGGTGTGTTTGTGTGTCTGCAGGGTACATCGGTGTGGTGAACCGCAGTCAGAAAGACATCGACGGGAAGAAGGATATTAACGCTGCTATGGCGGCGGAGAGGAAGTTTTTTCTGTCTCATCCCAGTTACAGACACCTGGCCGACCGCATGGGAACACCCTTCCTGCAGAAAACCCTCAACCAGGTGAGACCTAGAGCAGTCAGACAGACTTTAACAGCTGAAATGTGTGAACATCAACCTACACTCTCTGTTTGGTTCGCTTCGACCACACACACAGCCAAGGTTTAAAAATAACAACAGTATTTCAGTAGAAGGACTACAGCACCTGCAGGATAAAGCTGTGGGGGAAACACCAAGCTCATGAATATTAATTGGGCTCCCCTTACGAAAAAGTAGTTTATTCAAGTGTGCTATTAGTATACTTCTTTTAAACTAAAATAGGAAAGTGTACTTTTAGTGTACTTTTTATGTACTTCTCAGAAATATACTGAAATGACATTTAAGTATACTTGACTTATACTTAGAAAAAGTCTAAATATATTTGAGCTCTACTAGTGCTCCTAGACTCCGTGTTTTCATTGTTATATGGTAGGGGGCACTAGTACACATCTTCTGTACAGAATTTCCAAAAAAACACAAGTGAAGAAGAAACCGAAACAACAGATGCAACAGTTGACAGAATTTTCGCAAATATTTTCTTATTTGAAAGAAAATTAAATTTAAACTCAATCTATTTTTCTAAGGTATTTAGATTGTATAAATAAATTTAATATAGATAAGCTTGACATGTGTAGCATGTTGTTATATATTGTTTTGTATTTTGATTTTGCACTGCAAAGCATTTTGAGAAGCTGTCTTTAATGGTGCTATATAACAATAAAGATTATTATTATTACCGTAGGAATTAATTGACCCTGTTAACATCAACCCTTGTGGATGGACTGTGTTGATGTTTAAAATACTGAAAGACATTTATGCACTTAAAAGGTCCTTAAAATAATACCATTTGTTTTTTAAGACATTCTATTATTAAAAAAAATGGTGTAAGACTAGTACTTTTTGTTGGCACTAAATACTATTTGTATAAATTGTTTTATATTTTAGTTTTACTTTGCAAAGCACTTTGAGAAGCGATGTTTAACAGCACTATATATAAAGTTGACTATTATTACTGTAGGAATGAATCATCAAGCTTCAATGTCATTGTCTTTAATTCTCATCTCTGTTTTCTCTTCTCTGTCCTGCAGCAACTGACCAATCACATCCGTGACACGCTCCCCGGGCTGCGTGCTAAACTGCAGAGCCAGCTGCTGTCCATCGAGAAAGAAGTGGAGGAATACAAGAACTTCCGTCCAGACGATCCGTCCCGCAAGACCAAAGCCCTGCTGCAGTCAGTCAATCACATTCACCATCTCTGAACGAATGAATCTGACCCTGGAGCACAAAACCAGTCATAAGGGTTTTTTTTTTCGAAATTGAGATTTATGCATCATCTGAAAGCTGAATAAATAAGCTTTCCATTGATGTATGGTTTATTAGGATAGGACAATATTTGGCTGAGATACAACTATTTGAAAATCTGGAATCTGAGGGTGCAAAAAAATCTAAATACTGAGAAAATCTCCTTTAAAGTTGTCCAAATGAAGTTCTTAGCAATGCATATTACTAATCAATAATTAAGTTTTGATATATTTACAGTAGGAAATTTACTAAATATCTTCATGGAACATGATCTTTACTTAATATCCTAATGATTTTTATCATAAAAGAAAAATCGATAATTTTGACCCATACAATGTATTGTTGCTTTTGTGACTGCTTTTGTGCTCCAAATGAAACTCAGATCCTCAGGCTCACTGAGACAGCCCTTGCGCAAAGAAATTACATTTCCTAATATATGAATGATCAATATATTAAATGACATAACGGTATATTAGAAATTATACAGAATATATTGAGTAAATATATTCAATATGCTAAATAATGCATAATGAATTGCCACTTTCATATAGAGTATATCACAATATATGTAATTTTATATTCAGTAATACACTTTATAATATATATATAGTAAATAGTATACGTTATGAGATGTTACTGCATGTGTAAAAATATACTGAACATATATTTACTCATGCAGCATATTCACACATATATATTTCTTAAATTTAATAATCATTTATGATATACACGTTTCGTATTTTAAAATATAGCTAGTTTACAATAGCATAAGCACACCTGTTCATAATAAAGCATTTAGTGAACTTAGTGCTGGAAATTGCACAGCTATTACTTTTTAAATGAAGTAACATATAATTTAAGAGTGTTTGGCCAATAGATACGCAATAAAGACTCAAACATGGCAAATATTAGATTTATCTTTGTCTTCATTTCTAAATATTTTTTTATGTATCAATATATAGTAGGGGTGTAGCGGAACACAGATGTCACGGTTCGATACAATTTCGGTACAACAAGAAAAAAAAACTACTATGAAAAAATACTACAATGTTTGGTTCCTTTGCATTTATTTTGAACGGACAGTAGTACAAATTACTATTTTTTCCACCTAGATGTGAAAATATTAAATATTATATTAAATTATAATGTTATACATATAAAATATGCCGTAGCCTACATATATACATACAAGGAATAAATACTTGAAATATATTTGATTTAGTAAACAGATAAACAAGGGGATAAAAACAGTGCAACACGTAACGTAGCCTATATATGCTGAGTTTCAGTTCATTTTTGTGACACACTTCATTTGTTCACAGAAAGGAAACTCAGACGGCAGAAGGCGACATCCTATTTGTTTTCTTTATTTTACAAAAGCACAATGTTTTGTTTTCATTGTGTGTGTACACAAATAAAAGCAGACCTTTATACAGTGATGCATTATTAATAAGACAATAAATGAAGGAGTGTTTTAAGTTGATTCTGCTGGTATAAGGAAGCAGTTGAAGTGATCGCGCCGGCGCACACACACACACACACACACACACACACACACACACACACACACACACACACACACACACACACACTCTCACACACACACACACACACACACACACACACACACACACACACACACTCTCTCTCACACACACACACACACACACACACACACACACACACACACACACAAAACACATCAGTTCCAGCATTGCTAACTTGACAGTGCAGTTGGTACTTTATCAAAATAAAATACAGAGAGCCAAATAGCGTCACTTACAATAACAATAAGTTTAGCATTCAGATAATGCAACTTTGCAAAAAAGGTGCAAATATGGAATATTATATAGAACGTCTGGATTTGTGTCGAACGAGAGGTAGGATACACGAGCACAAAGCTCCATTTCACAAAACAGTTGAGTGCTAAGCCTTTAAAGCATACTCCTTTGGGTTGTCTTTATGAGAGACGTGCTCAGAATCAGCACATGGTCACTGTCTAGGGGGCTTTGTTTTCAAGTACGCAACTCATGGCCTTCGCTGTTCTTCTGCTGGCGGTTATCAAACAGCGTTGCATTGCTGCGGGCGCCCCCTTCTGGATTGGGGGTGAATTGCCTGTATTTGTTGTAAGGCCTCATGCACCGAACCGAGACGCCCGTACTGTGACGGTTCGGTACGAATACATGTATCGTTACACCCCTAATATATAGCCATATATTGTCAATGCATATATTGCTGTATATTGAAAAATATAAGCACTTGTTTCCAATATATGGAAATGTGTTATCATATCGCAGTATATGTATATTCCCGTATAGTTTTGTTCCGTAAGGGAGAACTACAGATGATGAATGCTCAGTGTATGTATTGTTGGTTTCAGGATGGTGCAGCAGTTCTCGGTGGATTTCGAGAAGCGTATCGAGGGCTCTGGAGATCAGATAGACACGTATGAGCTGTCTGGAGGAGCCAGAATCAATCGCATCTTCCACGAGCGGTTCCCCTTCGAGCTGGTGAAGGTGCGAGAGCACATACTCACAGATAGTGTTTCTCCACTCACACTAATCTCATGATAGGACATGATAAACACATTAAGAATTATGTGTCTGAGGCTTTGCATTTACACCAGCCCACCTGAGTCCCGATGTACAGCACAGCTGCATTTATTTGATCACAAATGCAGTAAAAATAGTGAAATATTATTAGAATGTAAAACAGCTGTTTTCTGTGTGAATATGTGTTAAACTGTAATTTATTTCTGTGATCAAAGCTGTATTTTCAGCATCATTACTCCAGTCTTCAGTGTCACATGATCTTCAGAAATCATTCTAATATGCTGATTTGCTGCTCAAGAAACATTTATGATTATTATCAATGTTGAAAACAGTTAAAAAAGAAGAAATTAACACTTTTATTCATCAAGGAGGCATTACATTAAATGAATGAGATGAAAAGTGACAGTAAAGACATGTATAACGTTACAAAAGATTTCTATTTCAAATAAATGCCGTTCTTTTGAACTTTCTATTCATCTGTGAATCCTGAAAAATAAAATATAACACAGTTTCCACAAAAAATATTGTGCAGCACAACTGTTTTCAACATTGATAATAATCAGAAATGTTTCTTGAGCAGCAAATCAGCATATTAGAATGATTTCTGAAGATCATGTGACACTGAAGACTGGAGTAATGATGATGAAAATACAGCTGCAGATCACAGAAATAAATTACAGTTCAACACATTCACATAGAAAACAGCTGTTTTACATTCTAATAATATTTCACAATTTTTACTGTATTTTTAATCAAATAAATGCAGCCTTGGTGAGCAGAAGAGACTTAAAAAATGGAATTATTCCTACATTGTGACTGGTATTGTTTAGTCTGTCTCCTGCGGAGTGAAGAGAAAGCTATCTTTAGGAGTTGTCAGACTGATCTGTGAGTCTCTGTATCGTTCAGCAGCAGAAACACATGAGTCACGCCGCAGGATTGCGTCTCCCTCGGGCCTCAGCGCAGCCTTTATGAGTAAAACATTCCACCTTCCTGTGGCCTGGAAAACACACACACACACACACACACACACACACTTGTTCTGCTATCCTTGTGGGGACTCTCATAGGCATAATGTTGTTCTGCTGTACAGACCGTATTTTCTATCGTCCTACACCAACCCTACACCTAAACCTACTTCCCTATAGAAAATTTTCTGCATTTTTTACATTTTCAAAAAACTTCATTCTGTGTGATTTATAAGCTTGTTTACCCGTGGAGACCTCAATTTAGGACCCCACCGTGACACAAGTCCCCATGAGGCTGTGTGTATTCAGGTCTAAGTCCCCACCAGGATAGAAAAAACAAGTACACACACACACACACACACACACACACACACACACACACACACTCACTCACAAACTCATCCACAATAAAACACTGTCTGCAGCAGCCAACAGGAAGTAGTTGATCCACAGATCTGTTTGAGGTTTCTGTAGCTTATGAATATCACTACATTCAGTCACGAGTTTCTGCTCATTTATGGAGTTTTATCTCTCTATGTAATATTATTCTCTGTTATGTTTCCAATATGGTGGCGTTGTGATGCAAATAGTCTCTCATGTTCCATAAAGTGATGCTAAAACATCTCAGGCCAAAATCAAAATCAATAAATCTGCATTATGCCATTATTTTCATGACAGTAAAGTACAAGCAACCTCCAGTTCCTGATTACTGTGAAGGCAAATAACTATTCTTCATGTTGAATAGTTCATCATTCAATAGATTTTTATTACCATAATAATTATCACTCTAATTAAATCTAATAAAAATCTATTAGTAAGGAAAAACAATGGTATATATATATATATGTGTGTGTGTGTGTAAGTATATATATATGCATATATATACACTTTGGGATCATTTATAATGTAATTTAATAGACAATAAAAAACTAAAAGATTGCATTTATTTGATGAAAATATAGCAAAAAATAATATTATAAAATATTATTACAATTTAAAATAACTATTTTCAATGTAATATATTTCAGTATATTAAAATATTTCATATTACTGTATTTTTATCAAATATAGCAGGAGAGCATAAGAGACTTCTTTTAAAAATATTTTAAAAAATCATAATAATTCTTACAACTTCTATAATATATTAACATTGTTATATATTGCAACTGACTATAATAACTTTTCCCACATTTCAGAGGGCTGCTAACAATTAAAGAGGGATGAAATATGAAAATAAATCAGAATGCAAAACAATAGGCTCGATTTTCTTCCTTTCTTTTGAGTTTTTGGTGAGATATTCTGCTGTGAAAACGAGGTTCTAGGTTGCTGGTTTATTTGGTTATTATTTGTGTCCTCAGATGGAGTTTGACGAGAAGGAGCTGCGCAAGGAGATCAGCTACGCCATCAAGAACATCCACGGCATCAGGCACGTCTGTCCTTCAGTGTCATCCGTCACACGTCTGATCACAGACACCTCTCGTCTCATCTGATCAGAGCGTTTGTGATTAGATCATTAATGAACCGCTCGTTACTGCGTCGTGATGTTTGGGCTTCAGTGACTAACATGAGGCTGTTGTCTTGATAATTATTGCCATATGGCTTATTTATGATCCTCCATTTGTCCAACAGATTATGTCTCATAAAGTGTCTAAAATATGTTTTTTACTTTCTTTTTTGACAACCACCATAAAAACACGTGTGGTAAAAATAAAACTGGTGTAGGTTGAAGAATTTTCACTCAAAATTTGCTAAATTTCACTAAAAATAGAAAGAAATGACAAGTAGAAAAACTGAAATAGTATTTTCATGAAAAAATAATCCACTCCAATAATCAGTTTTATTTACCAAAAATCATTTTCATGTTTAATTCAGTGTTTTACTTTACATTTCTTTATAATTTATTACTATTAATTATAGTTTTCTTTGTAATTGATATTTACTAGCATTATTCTGAGTGAAAATTCTTTCTGAAAGTGCCTCTGAATGTTTTCATTTAGAATTTTATTGCACTTAATATTATTCATTAATATTATACTTTTTATTTAATGAATTTTGTTTTGATGCAAAAAAAACCAACAACTTTACAATAAGGTCCCATTAGTAAACATTATATTAAACAAGTTGCAATTAACATTAACTCTGATTAATAAACTAAATTAATAAATAAAAAATATTTTGTTACCAATTTTTGTTGCATATTATTTTATTTGCATCAAAACAAAATGCATTAAATAAATAAAAAAAACACATGGTTACACTTTATTTTAAGGTGTCCTTGTTAGTGTAATTATACATTTAAGTACTGAGTAATATTAATTAACTACATGCACTTACTATATGGTTAGTTTTAGGATTAAGGTTCAGTTTAGGGTTACTTGCATGTAATTATGCATAATTAATTGTTATTATATTAATAAGTACATGTAATGTAACAAGGACACCTTAAAATAAAGTCTTACCAAAAACATACATTTTTTCAATTTTTGCTGAATTAATTCTCGCCAGTTTTCTTGTTTTAGTTTTAGTTTTTTGATATTTCAGACAATAATGAAACTGAACTTGATTAGATATGTTTAAATGTGAACCATATTTAAATGATTTCAGTAGTTAACATGCTAAACTAATAATATGACACACATTAAGACCCTTTCCATCTTTCTTTCCACCCAGTTTCTTCTTTCTACTGGCGCTGTTCTCATCTCAGCTTTAGTTTTGTTGATATGTTGAGCTCCAGTGATATTTGATATAATAATAATTTGATACATTTAAATACACATTTACACGTGTTAAACGTAACAGTTGAGCACAGCTTCAGCAGGACATTTGGAGCCATTATTTCAGTTCTTCATTCTTTTCTTATAGGATTTCTTTTGGATTAACACTCTTCTTTCCGCCCAATTTCTCCTTTTCTTTCTCTCCTCCGCCTGTCCGTTCTCTCCGGCGGGCAGAACTGGGCTCTTCACGCCGGACATGGCCTTTGAGACCATTGTGAAAAGGCAGATTGGGAAGATTAAAGAGCCGTGCCAGAAATGTGTGGACATGGTCATTTCTGAGCTAGTCAATACCGTTAGACAGTGTACCAAGAAGGTAAAGGCCTGCTGGAGGCTTGGAGCAAACCAGTGCTGTGACAGGGGTCTGTGTGTGCTTGTGTGCCTGCGGCTGTGGACAGAGGGATTCTGGGTAGAATGGCAGCATTAGCTTCTGTACGGAGGGCTGCGGACGCTGAGGCTTCTCCGCTAGATGAGCCAAGTTCATCGTTTGATTTCTGTTGGATTCAGATGATGTTGCTCCAGGCTGGGTTAAAAAACCTGTGACATTTACAGCTGTTAGAACTTTACCGTACCAATTTACAGATTGAACTTCAATTTACAGTACAAAATCTCTAGACTATCACACACACAAATAAAAAACATCATGATTTTAGTTTGAAGCAACTTTCACTCAGAAATTGCTAGTAAATTTGACAAAAACTCAGGTAACACATTGAATCAAGTGTCAAATTTAAAGCAGAAAGACTGAAATTGTATCTTGTTGATAAACATACTCCTAAGAAATATTTTTTATTTACATATTAATTAAAAAAAATTTTTTTCATGTTTTTACACATTTCTTCTATATAGCTTTAATTTTTTTATGCTATTGTTTTTATATTTCTTCTATTTAGTTTAGTTTTAGTAATTTTTAATATTATTTAAAACATTGTTTCATATTTTGCATTTTTTTATTTATTTATTTTCCAATCATGACCCTAAACCAATGCAATAAACCTTAACTTAACACCATAAAGTAAAATCTACCATAAAAAAAATGATTTTTCGAATAGAACAAATATTTTACATTTTACAAGAAAACTATTTTTAATATTTTTTAACTTCTGAATCTCACATTTAACTGAATGTGTTATTTGACTTTTTTTTTTTTTTTGTGAAATTTACAGTTTGTTTTACACCAATTCTGGTAATGTCCATTTATGGGTTTTCATTGTAAATTACAAGATGATTTTTTTTCTCCTTTCAGAAACGATGGTATTTTGCACATGCAACTTTAAGATGAAAAATGATTTCATTAATGTCACTATTAATACAGATGCTGCTTCTAATGCCTCCAACATCTAGTTCTGAGATTTTTCCAACATGACTTGAACGCACCATCATCACTGTTAACAAATGAACAGGTTTTTACCGTAGCATTTTCACAGTATTTACGGTTATAACAGCATTCATTTTTAAAGCATGACTCTCCAGAGCAAAGCGATGCGCACCAGCATCCAAAACCCAAGCGTAATGTCTTCTTCTCGTGAAGGACGTGTTCCTCTAGCAGACCTCAGCATCCTGAGCTCTCCGTTTTTGAGAGGCAGAAGTTTCCAGGAAGGCTGAGATGCGGCTGACGGCAGTCTGCGCTTCTGTGATTCGATGAATAAATGCATGGCATTAAGAACAATACGAGAAGCTCTGGGACTGCCTTCGGTTCACACAGCTGGGTTCTGGAAGCTTCTGTCCATGGGTCGAGCCGCTGTCGAATGGCTTGAGGAGAAACCAAATGTCTCACTTGCCTTCTCTTTCCTCTGTGCTGTCTGTCTGTCTGTCATTCTTCCATCTGTATGGATCCTCTCTCTTCTTCCTCCTCTCTTCCTCTTCCTCTTCCTCCATGACTTCCTCTACAGGACGGGCCTGTTCACCCCCGACCTGGCCTTTGAGGCCATAGTGAAAAAGCAGATCCAAAAGCTAAACGGGCCGTGCCTGAAATGTATAGATATGGTCGTGAGCGAACTCACCTCCACCATTCGCAAATGTAGTGAGAAGGTAAAGCGTAACCAAGCTCTGTTCGTCCTCGTCTATCTGTGACGTACGGATAGACCGATGGCTGGACTTTACATGATCTGTGCTCGTGAATGTAGGGGATGTTTTACTCTGAAGTAGGTGGCGATGCTTTTAGGGTCTTTTATAATAATGCACTGAAAAAAAGATCATTTTGTCATCATTTACTCACCCCGTGTCGCTCCAAACCTCTTTATTCAAACAATAAACGTGTGTAAATGATGACAAAATTGTCATTTTTATGTGAAATGTCACTGTCGTCGTTACGATTTGAGCTTCAGTGCTGCTTCATTATCATCATCATCTTTACATTCCGGCTGCGTTTCTCTGTTCTCCTCATTCTGCTTGTGTAGTGCAGTGCATTGTGGGATTGTTTTGAGACTGTGGCATCTTTCCTGTGAAGTTTAGATGTTTGTTTGATTTTGTGTAATTGAGGATCAGCTGAAGACAGATGTAATGGAGTGTTTATAAGCTGTTGAAATAATATCAGATTCAGATTTGAAGGACAGAGGAGTCATAAATATATGTCTCAAGTTATATTTCTTGTACATACTTTAACGTTTTAGAATATGTTGTTTTAGTGTGTTGTTTAGTAGTACATATATACTATAGTATTTATTAGGGATGCACAATATTGGATTTTGCCGATATCTGATATGCCGATTTTTTTCAACTCATTTTGGCCGATATCCGATATGCCGATATTTTTTAACTCATTTTGGCCGATATCCGACATGCCGATATTTTTTAACTCATTTTGGCCGATATCCGACATGCCGATATTTTTTAACTCATTTTGGCCGATATCCGATATGCCAATATTTTTCAACTCATTTTTGGCCGATATCCGATATGCCAATATTTTTCAACTCATTTTTGGCCGATATCCGATATGCCAATATTTTTCAACTCATTTTTGGCCGATATCCGATATGCCAATATTTTTCAACTCATTTTTGGCCGAAGTCTGACCAAGTCTGTCCTGTGCAGAAATTATAAGCAAAATATTTTTAATTTGGGTTAGTTTTTAACAAAAACTTATTTATTAGAATTAAATAAATTCTAACAGTACACTGAAGCTTTGAAAATAACTATAAATAAACTATATATCAATCGCTGCATTTTGCTTTCCCCCAGAAAGATGCAGTGTTAACCCTAACATTTTATTTTAACATTTAAAATTTGTAGATGGTCTAAAACAAAAGAGTTGTAAAAATTCTGAAAATCTTTTAGAGCTCATGATTTGTTTAAAAAATCAAACATATTACACATTAATGAATAAATCAGTATATATAAAATTATTTAACTTACAAGTGTCATGTTTGTTTGTTTTTTTCATGTAAGCTATAGCTTCTGACCTTTAAATCAAAATATACTCATTATTTTATGACATCAATTACTGCTTTATTTAATCAGAAACACAGTCTAAATATTATTTGTGTAGGCTATTTTACTTTTAATTTAATTAGTCATCATGCGTTCTCAGTTTGAATGCAGCGATCCAAAACAGTCAATCTAATCGTCATTCAGACAAAACTTTGCTTCATGTGAGTTAATGTATTCCTCTTATCGGCAAGACATATCGGCATAATTTTTCATATCAGGCCGATGCCGATATTTACATTTAAAGCCATTATCGGCTGATTCCGATATCAGTCCGATAATATCATGCATGCCTAGTATTTATAAATTTTTTGAATTTATTTCTATATTTTACTTTTTAATTTCATTTGACGTTTTAGTAGCTAATTTTGTGATGTGGATTTGAAATGCTTTAATATTTCTGCTATTTAGCTTACATTTATTTGTAGTTCATTTTCCGATTTAGTAATTTAGTTATTCACTTTTGTAATGTTTTAATATTTCTTCTATTTAGTTTTAATTTATTTTTAATTTACTATTAACTTTAGTACTTCAGCTTAGTTGTTGCCAAGGCATAATTCTCCAAAGTTTTTTTGTTATTGTTTTTAGCTAATTTAAAAATTAAAATTTAGATTTTATTTTCAGCTTTATTTATTGTTCTAATTTTAGTTAACAAATACAACTCTGTTGTGCTAATGAGATCAGACTGTAAATACTGCACTTGGATCAGACTTAGATTTTGTAACAAGATTAGAGTGCATCTCAAAACTCGTCCAGGTCATATTTTACCTGAATTTTTGTTGTTGTTGTTTTTGCATTAAAAGCCCATTTTTTTTCATTGTTTCATTTTTGATGGCAAGTTCTGATTTGAGAGAAAGTGTGCCATTGGTTGTCAGTCTTCTGTGATTTCCTATAAGATCCAATAACATTACACTGAACTCCTAGGGATCTACAGTATCGTCTGTTTAGGGATCTAGTCATGTTTTCTTCGCAGATATTGCTCATGTAAATGTAGGATAAATCTTGTTTGTGCAAAAACTAGGATTCATCCATCAGTCCAGCAACTATCGGTCTATCCCTACCACTCATCCTGGTTTATTTTGTCTGTGTCTGTTTAATTTACTAAGTACTTGTGTCCTTTTTTCCAGAAGCGTAGAGATTTCATCCAAACTCCCCAGATTGAATGTGTGTTAAGAACGCATGCTCCCTGGTTTGGCCGTTTTTGCGTTTTCTCAGTTGGTTCTGTCCGTGTGTTTTCTGTCGGATGTGTGTGTTTCAGTTCTAGCGTGAGAATAACGTCATTGTGGCTCGTCTCTTTTGTTTGACATTCATGGAATAACTGATGCTTCAGGCTGGAAGATCTTCTTACACCAGCAGACTAACCGTCACACCAGAACATCTCTGTTTCTCTCTCGTTCCCTCTTTCTCTCCTCTTTTATCATTTCATCATCCCTCCAACATTGTATTCTGCCTTTTGTGGATTTGGACTGAACGTTTTGTGCCTAAAAACCAGAAGAAACAGCTCTCCCAAAAATGCTATGATTCACTCACCTTCAGCTTCCAAACTCGTACGTCGTCGTTTTTTTTCCTTGAAGCACAAAAGGAGATTTTCTGAAGAATCTTCAAGCTCCAGAATAGACCCCAAACCCGCATAAAAGCGTCGGTGTATGCAAAATAGCAGTCAATATGAATTATGCAAGTCATGTGAAGCTTTATGTGAGGAGCGGACCTAAGATTAAGTCGTTATTCGCTTCAAATTGAAGCTGATTCAAACATACTCGTTTACTGCACGAAATATGAATTTAAACTTGATTCATAAATGAGGAAAACACAATAATTCAGTCGGTTTCATGTCGTTTTTGGAGCTTGACAGAAATGAAAAAAGAGCTGCATGAAGATTTTTCAGAACTTCTCCTTTCATGTTAGAAAAAATGAGCATCGTACGCGTTTGGGACGACACAAGGGCGAGTAAAGAAATAGCGCCCGATGAAGTGTGGACTGTCAGTAATGTCATTTGATTTCATGTGGTTTTATGATATGATATAAAAGAGCCTGGTTTATGAAGGTTGAGGGCCGTCGGTGTGAATCCACACAAGGACTCTGTTCTCAGTAACACGTTAATTACGCCTGTAGCTCGTTTAGATCATTTCTACCGCTGATCCCTGATCGCTGTTCACTGCATCCCTGTGTCTGAGCACAGCAACCCCTAATACTCTGCTGGTGTGTGTGTGTGTGTGTGTGTGTGTGTGTGTGTGTGGTTCATTCTACACTGACCACAAGTTCCAGTGCATCAGCATCATACATTACAGTTACCTAGTAATTAGTTACTGTAATTTAATTACTTTTCCCTTGAAAAGTAAAGCAAGGGATTACTCTTATTTTTTCAGTAATTTAATCACAGTTACTTCTTATGTAATTGAACTTAATACTGTGTATAGACTATACAACACAATAGTGGATTTAACATCAAAATTTAAAGCCTTACCTTAAAATGCATGCTTTTTATGCACGCTTCTCACGTTAAATACTTTGGTGAGTATTTAAATACACCAATTCTCACTATTAACTAGTTGGTAATTAGCATGAATATTACTAGATATTGGCTGTTTATTATTACTTAAAAGGCACATATTAATGTCTTATTCTGAAGATCTTATTCTAAATCCTTAAGCTGACCCAATTCCTTAAAAACTACTTTACTAAGTATTAATAAGCAGTGATTAGGAGTATACTGAGGTAAAACTCAAAGTTAATAGTGAGAATTTGACCCTAATCTAAAGTGTGAGCAGAATAATTTATGTAGTTATCTGTTATTTATTTGAAAGAATTAAAAGAAGCGTTTCATGTCTATCTTTGTATCATTAACTTGTCGAGGTTGATACAGGATTTAGAAAGTAATTAGTTATAAGTAATTAAATACTTTTTGGAGAGAGTAATTTTTACGGTAATCTAATTACACTGTTGAAGATGTAATTAGTAACTAGTAATTAATTACTTGTTTAGAGTAACTTACCCAACACTGATCATATATTACAGTATCCGGTAACACTTTACAATAAGGTGTCATTTATTAACACTAGTTAATGTATTAACTAACATGAACAAACAATGAACAATGCATTTATTACACTCTTTATTAATCTTTGTTAATGTTAGTTAATGAAAACACAGTCGTTCATTGTTTATTCATGTTAGTGCATTAACTAATGTTAACTTGTGATTTTAATAATGCATTAGTAAATGCTGAAATTAACATTAAGATTAATAAATGCTGTTGTTCATTCTTAGTTCATGATTACTAATGTTGTTAACTAAGGAACCTTATTGTAAAGTGTTACCTTCAACATCAAATCACAGCTGACTCATTCCTGGTCTTATAGTGAATGATTCGTTAGGGAAAAACACCTAGACTGGGCTGAATTATGGGACATGGGTCATCAATAACTACGGTGATGCACTGAAACTTACAGTCATGTGACATACTGTATGTTGATGCATACAAACATGATTGAGTTTCTTAACGTCAGCTCATTTTCTCCACATGCATACAAGATTATGTTTAACAGTGTGTTCTTTATGCTGATGTATGCAGACTTTACAACAGGTTTGCTCTCAAAGACAATCTATATTGGCTCGTTGTTTAGTGAGAGTATCCCTCATGTCGGGTGGTGACCTGTTGTGAAGTCTGGTGTGGTGTTTATATGGTGTTTGCATCACAAAAGCGTGTGATTGTGTCACAGCTGGCCCAGTATCCCATGCTGAGAGAGGAGATGGAGCGGATCGTCACGCAGCACATCCGAGACCGCGAGAGCCGCACTAAAGAGCAGGTGAGCCGCGTCATGTCCCAGTATAAACCTGCTTTAAACAGCGCTTTAATTGATGCTTTTCTGTCTGCGGTCGTCAGGTGCTGCTGCTGATTGACATCGAGCTGGCCTATATGAACACCAACCATGAAGACTTCATCGGATTTGCCAAGTGAGTTACGTTAACATGATCAAATGACTCAATATAGTGCCACAAATATTTAACCCTAATCATAAGAAGGGATTAAAACAACCATAAAATCAGATAATTAATTAAAATGAATAATAATATGAAAACAAAAATTAACAATGATAATATAATATGTAGGCAATAAAAATTATAACATTATTATTATTATTTTCCATGCAATTCATGTTTCCTGGACCTCTAACATGCTTCACTGGACATCAAGTGACCCAATAGTGCCACAGTCATATTATATTATAACAACAATAATAATAATAGCTAAAAATTAAACTGTTTATATTAATTATAAATAATATTAAATAACTATTAATATAAATAATATACTAATTTTACTACTACTAATATTATTATTATTAATATTGCTAGCATTCAATTATATTAATTATAAAAAATAAATTTATAATAATATCAATAAATAATTATTATTTTATATTAATTATTATTATTATTAGCATTATCACTAACATTAAACTGTTAATATTAATTATAAATAATAAATAAATTATAAAATAATTTTTAAAATAATAATAATAATTATAACTGTTATTACTAACATTAAATGATATTAATATTAATTAGAAATAATAATAAATATAATATAAGAATAAAATATTATTATTTATAATTAACATTCATTATAAATAATAATAATAATATTATTTATAATTAATATTATAAATATTATTATTATTATTATTTATAATTAATATTCATTATAAATAATAATAATATTTTATTATTATTTATAATTAATATTAATCATAAATAATAATTAATATGAATTGATACCCAATGACCCAATGTATGTATAGAACTGATTTAAGTTGAACTCTGTCTTGTTTAGTGCTCAGCAGAGAAGCAGTCAGATGAACAAGAAGAAAGCGGCTGGTAATCAGGTGAAGGGGGTTGAACTAGTTTATACTCATCGTTTAAAGACAATATTAATTTCTCTGTGTGTATTAAGTGGCGTCTTGTGTTGGATGTTAATCATGCTCATCTGATGTGTGTCCAGCGTCTGCCTTTCTCTGTTCTTCATCTCTGTTTCTTATTCTTTATCTTCATGCCCTTATCAACTGATCCAGGGCCAGGTTTGTTCTCATGCTTCTCTCAGATCAAGTACAAGCTTTATCTTAGATCTGATCTTAGATCAGACGTCACAGGACCCTTCCGGGTTCAGTCGAGTTCAGCTCCATCATCAGCATTTAGATATAAACCAAGATTGGTTTCTGCTGGTTAGTGCTGGTTGACAAAGGAAGCCTTGCTGGTTAAGCTAGTTAAGAAGTTTGATACACAGAAACACTGTGAGCAATGATACAGTCAGAAGGCTTTTCAATCTACTAATCACCATCGTTTACCATGGATTTACTGTAGTAACACTAACTGCACCATGGTATTGTGTCAGAAATGTGGGTGCGTGTATCGAATTGTACTATAGTATTAATGCAGACATGAATTAAATGTATTAAAGGAGTCATGGAATATAATATTACAGTATTTTGATTCAGCTATAGCATGTGTGCATTTATAGATTCGACATTAATTTTCATAAAATACCTAAAAACCATATAGTTATATTTTTTACCATGGTATTAAGGTGCGATGTGTGGCTTTAACTGTGATTATTATGATTTAAATGTATGCTAGTATGGAAGACCAATGATTAATAAAAAAAAATTAACAATAAATAATTAGAATAAATAAATTTCACCATATAAAATGAGGTTGCTACAATTCTTACAGATGTTACTGATGTTGATAATGAATAAAAATTTGCATCTGCATCCTCTCAAGCTACTACTGCTAAAAAAAGCAAGCATTTCTAAGAGACAAAAAAGTAATGTTATTATTAATATTATCAGGCAACACGAACCTGTTTGCTCATTAGAACATGCAGAAACTAAGAAATACATTTTTCTTGTAGGATAATTAACAGTCTGGTTCAACAGCTGTCACTTTGGAGCAAAAATCTTACTTTAAACTTGAAATAAATAAAGATTTGACATTCATCGTGATCATTTTTTGGCTATATCGCCTAGCCACCAGAGTAAACATTAAGATTCATACTGTTTTGACTTCAACCTCACGTGTTCACATGACACCAGTGTGATCGAATCTGAAGTGAATGGCAGAACTGGTGAACGCTGATGATGGAGTCTGAGCTCGTGCTGCTGTATGACGGTTCTTCACACTGATGGAAGTGCAGTTCTGCTTCACTCAAATCAGTTGTTAAGGGCAGCGAGTGACAGCATGAGGTGTGTTATATGACCATATCATCATAAGGCAGATGCAGATCTTCCGTTCAGAGAGAGACTTGTGTAATCATAATCATTGCATTGATCTGTAGGTGATGTAAATGTGTTTTGGAGACATGAGCCCCAGCAGATGCGTAACAGGTGAAGGAGATCAATGCAGAATAGTGCAGAACTGTAACAGTGTCAGTGCATTAAATGCATATAAGGCTTGGATTTGTAAATCGGATGCTTCATCTCAAAACAGTATAACATTGATTTTCATTGATTAAAATATTTGCTGATATTGCAAAACATGATTCACTTACGATTCGATTCGTTTGCGGAGCCTGCGATTGATATTTTAGTATTACGTGCTTATTTTACAATGCAGACAGTGCTATCGGCAGGGTTGCCAGGTCTGCCAAACAAAACTAACCCAATCAAAATTATCCCAATTCTAAATACCAACTCGAAATATGCTAAAATATCCTAAAATAAATGTGTTAGTCACTGTTTCATCTTGAAAATCACTATATAGTAGTAATCACAATTTGTTTTCATAAAGGAGCTCAAAGGCTTCTGCCTCATAAACTCATCATCTAGCACAGGCTTTTCTTTATAAAATGTGACCCTGGAGCACAAAACCAGTCTTAAGGGTCAATTTTTTGAAATTGAGATTTATACATCATCTGAGAGCTGAATAAATAGCTTTCCATTGATGTATGGTTTGTTAGGATCGGACAATATTTGAAAATCTGGAATCTGAGGGAGCAAAAAAATCTAAATATTGAGAAAATCTCCTT
>JAFVLL020019399.1:0-12780 GCA_021397915.2 Tor tambroides
AAAATCATTAGGATATTAAGTAAAGATCATGTTCCATGAAGATATTTTGTAAATTTCCTACCGTAAATATATCAAAACTTCATTTTTGATTAGTAGTATGCATTGCTAAGAACTTCATTTGGACAACTTTAAAGGCAATTTTCTCAATATTTAGATTTTTTTGCACCCTCAGATTCCAGATTTTCAAATAGTTGTATCTCGGACAAATATTGCCCGATCCTAACAAACCATACATCAATGGAAAGATTATTTATTCACCTTTCAGATAATGTATAAATCTCAATTTCGAAAAATTTACACTTAAGACTGGTTTTGTGGTCCAGGGTCACATATGTGTTATTAGAAAGAATTTGTTTATTTTTTTATTATTTAAAGACTGTATGTCTTTATATATTGGTACAAATAAAAAAAACTTGTCATTTAATCTTTTAGGTGATCTTGCTCCACACTACGGCCGCCCTCTGATTGGTGTGTTTCTGAGCGGCACACGAGACGAAGACAGTAGTGTGCGTGCCAGCAGCCTCTCTAATTTGGGTGAACTCTGTCAACTTCTCAACTTTTCCCTCGGACCACTGGCGCAAGAGGTAGTACCACTCTAGAATTCAAAACCTAAAAGTCAAGACAACCAGTCAAGCTGATGAAAAGCTGATTCTGTGTGTCATTTAGTCTGTAATTAGTTCTTTTTAAGCAGACCCCCAAGGCTGCTTCTAGTCTGATGTCATCATTCTCTTTACTCTGCACAGCTCTGTGTGTGTGTGTGTGTGTGTGTGTGTGCACACATGTAGATCTCTCTACACGATTACCACGTCTAGTGCTGAGATCAGGATTTCTGCTAGTGCAGCTGGGTGATAGATGGATGAACCTGAACTGCATCAATTTCACTGATTTGCTCTTTAAAATCAATTTCTTGACTACAAATCTTAATGTAGCAATCGATTATGCATGCTGTAATTTAAAATAGCACTGTAAATGAAAATGTCCCATTTTAGAATCTTTACAATTCAAAATTATCATATTTTATTTTTAGAATTTTTAGAATATTATTTTTAGAATTTGCAATTTTAAATAATTTTAAAATTTTGAAAGCGATGACAATATTTGCATACTGAATTATGTTTGGTTTTCTTTCTTGAATTCATTTGCACTCTAAATTGTGATTGTTTTTTTTTTTAAATAGTGACTAGCCACCTGTAAAAGTGGCACAGAATGTGTTGATTATGCGTTGTTGATTCTTACTCTGCCAACAGAAAAGAGGAAGAAAAATAATGCGTTTCGTTTATTCTTAAAGGGATAGTACACCCAAAAATGAAAAGTCTTTAATTACTCACCCTCATGTCGTTCTAAACCCGTAAAACCTGTGTTCATCTTCGGAACACAAATTAAGACATTTTTGATGAAATCCGAGAGCTTTCTGACCCTGGATAGACAGCAACAATCTACTACATTCAAGGCCCAGAAAGGTAGTTAGGACATCATTAAATAGTCTATGTGACATCAGTGGTTCAACCTTAATTTTATGAAGCTACAAGAATACTTTTTGTGTGCAAATGAAACAAAAATAATGACTTTATTCAGAAAGCTCTCGGATTTCATCATAAAATATCTTAATTTGTGTTCTGAAGATAAACAAAGGTTTTACAGGTTTGGAATGACAAGAGGGTGAGTAATTAATGACAGAATTTTCATTTTTGGGTGAACTATCCCTTTAAAATCCCAAGATTGGTCTTTTACTCTTTACTCTTTTCAGTGGCTGATGCAAACATGTTTGTACAGCATTTGTACAGTTCATGATTCAAATGGCTCTTGTGAGCTAGTTAATTTGTTGAATTTTTTTTCATATGCAAGTGAAATGGACATTAATAAATGAAACATACCCAAATAGATCAGAATTTAATCAAATCGATTTGAGAACTTGTGAATCAGAATCAAATTAATCTGTATAGATACCCAGCCCTAAAGTACCATGTAACTATTTTTATGCAGTAAATCATAAAAGCTTATCTGAGACTTTTAGCATTATACTTTTGCTGCCTTGCAAGCATTGATATTTCCTTTAGGAAATGCAGATCTAGTATTCTTTAAAAGTTGTGCCAATATATGAAATGTGTGACTGCTTTGCACAGTTGGAAAGCAGTTTGTTTATTTTTTCAGTGCTTGTACGTACGGTTGTTGAGAAATTCTACTGTAAGCGGCTGAGCTGCAGCAGTGGTCTAGAGATCTTCATGAATAAGCATCTCTGTCAGTGTGACTAACTGGGCTGCTTATTCATGAAAGAGCCTGTCTGCAACAGGCTGTTCTCCACCGTCTTGACGATTAGCCTTCTGCAAACCCGTGTGCATGTGTTTAGACATCAATCGACCCTCTGCATTGACATTAAGATCAACTAGTGCAGCATTGCAGATCTTTGCAGCCTGTGTGTACATCCTTCGTATTTGACCTCTGTTTGTGTTCTGGTTCCTGCAGCTGAGCACGTGTCTCACCGCCCTGATAAAGATGGACAAAGAAGCAGAGGTTCGAAGAGCTGCGGTCCACGTCATTGCTCTTGTTCTTAGGGGCCTTAGTGATAAAACCACTCAGGTGAGTGTATTTGTGATCAGTTAATCATGAAACTTGTGATTGTGCAGTTAAAGGAATATAAAAGGCTTTTTGTATGCATATATTTTTTTAAGTAAAATTAATTAGTATTTTTATTTAATCTGAAACGTGAAATAAAATAAAATGTTCTTTTTGGTGAGACTACTATTTGATCATTACATCACGTCTCTTCCTGGTATCTTCGCAAGTATCATGATCCTTCAGAAATCGTTCTAATATGCTGATTTGATGCTCAAGAAACATTTCATTTTGTTATGAATATTGAAAAAAAAGTTGGAAGGTAGTGTAACTTTACTCATACTTATTACACTTGTGTAATTGTTGTTTAATGACTAAAATGTGTAATTTTTTAACATTTATTTGGGTTCTGTATGATTGCTTTATTGATTTTCTTTCTTTTTTACAAATTCTAAGTTAAATTTAAAAAAAAAGCGATTTTTGTGGTATTCAACAACGTGCCACAAATACCATTTACAGCCTGATTTTAACTTGGTATATTCCTTTAAAGGTGTAAAATCCCATCTCTGAGTTCAAATTATTAATGTGCAAAGACATCCACTTTTTTCAGAATAATTCTGGAAACAGAAAGACATTCTCTGAGTTTACAGAATATGTCTTGTTTGTGAGGTTATAGAGTAGGTTGTTAGGTCTCCCGATCTGGTGTATTCAGATCAACACGTGTTTAGTGGGAGGAATTCTTCCAGCATCTGGACTGATGAACAGCAGCTGTAATTTTCTGCTCTCTTATTTAGAGGTCACCTGCTGTGTAAGACAACCAATGCTTTGTCTAATCATCACTATGAGCAGACACCCTTGTTCCCACGGCCCTGATCACTTTCCCAAAGATGGCTTTCATTTTGGATAATAGCTCCTACAGGTCATTTGGTACATGATGAGTAAAAATAATACATCTAAACCATAGGATTTTTTTTTTTTACTCCTTGGTCATACAAAAATTGTCCCTGCGATGTTAGAGTGTTGTTGCCAAGACGTAGTTGAAAAGTATTGATGTCCATAACATGAACTGTTCAGGATGAGGTAATAAAATTGAACTTTTAGGGTTAGAAGTTTGCTTTGAACCCTTTTATAAAGTATCATGTATCACAAGTTTAGAGTTACAGCTGTAACTGCATTAACCAATCAGAGCTGTGTAACAGCTTACTTGGATGCCAGAACATCCAAGAGTCTCTGATCCATTGGACTATTAGCAACCATCTTTAACAGATGTTTAGCATGTTGTAAGATCATATGAATCACAGGACTGACTGATTTAAACATTTTATTGATAAAAATGTTTTTTTGATGTCGTCAGCAGACTTGGCAGTCAATTGCCATTCAAACTTTTCAGTTAACTTATTTAAATATATTTTGTGTAATGTAATGAGGTATGAATCACAAGAATGCCATAGGAGATATGAAAGGGAGATATTTGATCTTTGATTCCGCTTATGTTAACCATAATTTTACTCTAATGGAATGATTTTTAAACCTTGATAATGTATTGGGATTTCATCCTAGTTGTCAGATTTATTATTGTTAGAGAAAATTAAAACTAACCCTAAATGAACCCAAATAAATTTAAATAATAATTAAACAATTACTTACTTTTAATAATTACATTTTAACAAAATAAAAACAAAACCAAAAATATATAATATATAATACAATATATATAAATACAATTAAATTCAGAAAATATATATGTATTTTTCAAACTGTGTTTTATACAAAAATATTTTTGTAATAATAGCATTCCTCTAGATAAGTTTTTATTAAATTTTGTAGGTAGGTTGACACCCAAAATGTGTCAGGCTGCTAAATCTTCATCTACTTTATCCTTTTACTACTTGACTTTGCAACGCATGGCATTTTTTGGGGTTTGTCCACATAAAACGCATGTTAAACTCCCACTATAAACACACTGATCCCAGTGACCTCAGAGCCGATTGAACTGGTCACTGCTGCTGCAAATGACCCTCTGATTTACAGCTCCAGTGTCCACCCTTGTTAGTACCCTCAATCTTGAAATATTTGCACATGCACTATATAGGACAGATTTTACCAGACAGGCTTAGGCGGTGCTGTCCCTTGCGTGCACCTTGGCATTGGCCCATGTGTAAAGTCATATCTGTCATCACCGTCTGTTGGGTTTCCCAGGATGCAGCTTCACAAAGGTCCTTCTGGCATGAGGAACGGTTGTTACTTGATACAGCTGTTGCAGTAAGTAATGAGATGGCTCATCCAGGTAAACCATAAGTCACAACGCCTGGTGTCCTTTTAGTGTGAAGTTAAAACAGCTGACTGCTCACAAAAGCACTCTCCTGCTGTGAAGAATAAGGTCAAGAGACCATCTGCCTCATGAGACATATACTGTACTCATTATTTTCTCTCCTTCGTTTGTTCTTTTTCTCACACCTGAGTTGTACAGTAAAACAGCACACTGCTTACTAAGTGTTTTTCTCTCCCCTTCTACCTTTTCAGGTACTTGGGGATGTTTTATTGGAGTTGTATCGGGCTCTGAAGTGGGTGGTGCGGTCGGATCCAGATGAGGTGGCTGTACTCCACGCTCAACTTGCTCTGGAGGAGCTGGATGATGTTATGAGGAGGTTCATCTTCCCTCAGCAGAAACTTGAGAAAAAGATTGTGGTACTTCCTTGAAAGCGCTCCAGGACTTACATAGCCTTGTTATAGACAGAGGATTTTGTCTTGGACTTCCACCATCCATTAAATGTATACTTGTAAGATTTGTAATTGAAAGATTTATACATTTCAGGGTTTTTCTTTCTTATAATCATTTTTCACAGCTATATTTTCATTCTCAAGCCAAAAAAACCTGTCTTAGCATTGATAAACTAGCATTGTGGCTTTTGTTATCTGGTACACTGAGGTTAGAAGGCACCACAAGCTATATATCTGTGTAAAGAGCTCTGCGGTAGCTGGTTTCCTCTCTATTCTGCACCGGTGATAAAATGCCTGTTTGCTTTTTATCGAATGTTTGTGGAACATATAAAGACGGCTAGGTCATGACATCATTGTAAGATACGACAGGGCAATTAGTCATTCTCCTAAATTTTCCCCCTCTGCACAATACTGAAACTTTCCATTCATGTTAACCGTCTCTATGGCTGCCTGACCTCTTGGGTCTGCACCAAAGCAGAGCTGGTTAAATATCATGTAAATACAAATTTTAGCATTTATGCAAACTCAAAATGTTAGTTTGGTCATGAGGTGCCTCTGGAATAAAATAAAAGTGCTTATTTTTCCAAATATTATCTAATGTGTTTATATTATTCTGTCGTTAACAGTTTCTTTTTCCCTTTGCTAGGACTGTTTTAAAGTCAGTGTAAGTGTAAGCACATGTCCGAACATGTGGGTTAGGTTGCAGTGCCCCAAGTTCCTGTGCTGTAAGGTAATGGAGGTGAACCAACCATTCACCTGCTAAAAGTCGTTCACACTGTTAAAAAAACACATGAAGCACATAAAGCATTTGTGTGGTTATTGTATTTACTTGTATTAAAATCAATATGGATTGATTTTAGCAAAGGATTGTAATATTAAAGAGAGAGTTCACCCAAAATATTAACATTTTGTCATTCTTTACTCACTCTCATGTTGTTGTTCTAAAACTGAACGACTTTCTTTCCTCTGTGGATTGTAAAATTAGATATTTTAAGAAATGTCTTGAATTTTTTGAAGTCCATGGACATCAAAACTGATTGGTAACAAATATTCTTTAAAATGTTTTTTTTGTTGTTGTTTGTTTCACAGAACTCAGTCATACAGGTTTGAAACAACATGGGAGTGAGTATATGATGGCAGAATTTTTATGTTTGAGTAAACTATCCCTTTAAGTATTTCTGAGTGAAGCAGGAAAAAAATGTAGGACAGGAATTTTGGGGGCGTTCAATAACAGTGGAGCCAGACTGAATGAGAGTTAGCTAAAACAATGCCTAAATGCTGCAGTTATTACATTTTGAAAAATAATAATAATAATATGCACAAATGAAACATTGACAAGACCAGTAATGCTCTTTTAGAAAGTAAAAATTTAGTAGAAATCTAAAGGCCAATTTAGATTTCATGTTAACAATGCATTTTCTGTTCAGAAACTTAGAGAACAAGGAGAAACCGGGATAGATATCATTCCTAAACATTTGAATAACAATCAAAGCAAAAAATCAGAGGTAGTTTGTTAAACTTTGTGTCCCCTTTTTTTTTTTTGACTGTGTGTAGCACCTACAGCTCTGCAGATACTTCCGAAGGATACTAACAACTGGAAATATCCTTGATCGTTTTAGTCCAGTTTTAACATTTTAGTTTGGATTGTTTTGTGACTTTGCATTAAAAACCTCAATGGTGATTCATGTGCAAAAATCAGAGTTTATTCATTGTTTTTATTAATCACAAAGAGGAAAAAGACATGTTCTGGGCCTACTTCAGTGTGATACAGTAAACTACCATGTTGAATTGCATTATTTTGTGATTCTGTCACAATGCAATGCAGACTTTGCGAACAGGCAGTTATTGATGGATGGAGCAGTTACTCTATGTATTAGTGTAAATTATATTACACCTGACAGTAAATTTCAGCTGTCTGCAAAGCATGGCAAAGTAGGGATACTCACTTTGCCTGTAAATATAATGCTTATATTGCAGCCTTAAAGGCATAATAGCAAAAATTAACAGCCTGTTAAATTCTAAGAGACAGAGAGAATGGATTTTGTCCACGTTTTGATAAGTCAACTTTTTTTGTTTTGTTTATTGCACTTGTATTTAAAGCCATATTCAGGATGTGTTGGCTAATATAATGGTTGTGTAATGTTCAGCTGCCCGGTTGGAAGTTGTAAACTTTGTCTTTGTGTTTCTGCAAAGAAACCTCACAGGCTCTTGAGGTGTCTCTTATAATTGCATCTCTGGTTAGGATCCAAAGATGTTTCCACAGTAAGGGGTAAATCAGTGACGCCACTGCGCAGCACTGAAGCCGGGCCGATGGAGAGTCACACTTTCACCTTCCTTCCCCACAACCCCCATAATAACCTTCCCACGACTGCTACTCAGCCATGAAAGAGCCATTACGCTAATTACTCCTCCTGCCATGCAGCAGAGTCAGAAAGAGAAAGGGCGTGAGCATGTTTTACCTGGCCGGTGAATTTCAGAGGGATCATTTCGAAAACAGAGCAAGTTTTCATTGGGTGCCGGAGGAAGACACAACTGAGACTGGAATGTTTGGAGATGCCTTGGATATTGATTATGTCCGATCTTGCTGCAGTCTATCTTTCTCTTCCTTCTCTCGCAGATCTCTTCATCAGCCGGTGTTGGACCTGCAGGCTGCCAGCAGGAGGGCTGCAGGGAGGGGTGATAGATAAATAAATAACCCAATAAAGGATGCATTGAGAGGGTGTGTGTGTAGCCAAGAGAAGAGGGTGCCTGCTCAAACAGTCCCGAGTCTTGTTGAAGGTTGGCTGCACTGCAGAGCAGGGGGAAAAGCACAGAGAAGGGACCTTGAAGGATTTCGGGCTGCACTGCAGAACGATGCCACTGCAGTACAGCACCGACACAGAGGCATGAGGTCCACCGGCGGACCCCCAGCCTCCTCGCACCAGGTGAGAACTTAATTCACAGCTGATAGCAGAGGCCTTCATGCCTCGGGAGGAGAGGGAGGGAGAGACACAAAAAGAAGGGGAGGGAAGCAGAGGAGGAGGAGGGTAACGGTGCTGTATTTTTGGAAAAGGGATCTCCTGAATTAAGTGTGGCTGGAATAAAGATGTAGTGTGAGCAGGAGGCTGAACAAGGACGGTGCTGTGCTCCACTGTGGTGGAGAGGAGCGGAGCAGACGCCTGGCAGACACACACTCACACACACACACACCGGCTCAGAGAGACTGAGAGAGAAAGAGAGAGAGCCCACCGTCACAGCTGCGGGGCTGGGAAGGTAAGAGACGTTTAATTCAACTTGAGTTTCATCTTGTGTCTGTATGTATTGTGGGAGTGGATGAAAAATGAAAGCATGCAGCTTGAGAGCTCTGTCATGTGTTCATTGTGTGGTTGTATGTGTGTGTGATACTAAAATTGAGAGAGAGTCAAAGCATGGAGTTTTTGGTTGGGTGGGTAGGTGTGTTTTTGCACAAATAGGCTACTGTGAGCTTGCGTTTGTACGAGGTACTAAAAAAATAACTGCTGCATTAAATAACTTAAAACAAATGGTTATGGATAGCTTTTAGTATTGAACTCGAGAGAATGTGTGGGATTTTTAAGATCCTCATATGTGTGTTTTTAGTAATTAGAAACTTAGTTCTAGTGGAATAAGGCCCTCTGTTTCTTGGCACTCTTGTTAGTGCCCTGAGGCTGAGTAAAT
Source organism: Tor tambroides (assembly GCA_021397915.2). Lineage (NCBI taxonomy): Eukaryota > Metazoa > Chordata > Actinopteri > Cypriniformes > Cyprinidae > Tor > Tor tambroides. Next base: position 8,950 of record JAFVLL020019399.1, read on the forward strand.
AAGTGGGCAGCAGGACAGGGTAAAACAGGAAAGCTTCAGAATTTGTGTTTTAAGGGTTGTTGCCCGATTAAGGAAATTGACGTCTGTTTAGCTTTCCATGCCATCATACAGTACATTGACAACACAAGGGTCTGGTTAGAGTTTTGAAAAATGCTTCTGAGTTTGTACAGTTTGTTTGGAACCAGAATAATGAGCAAATATTCAAGATTCACCCCAGCACATAATTTACAAAAGACTTGGTAAATATTACATGCAAGTTCAATGTGTTCAACATGCAAATCTGATGTTTTATTAAGTTAATTTAACAGGATTAAAATGATTCTGCATATTATCCCAGCAACTTAACTATTGTTGAATCAGTTTTATATAACTGAATGTGAACATTAAATTATTAAAACATGAGAAATACATGACTCTTGGTGTTTTGGATGTTGGATGTGAGAGGCTCTATAGGTGCCCCCTAGTGTTTTCTTTTATTGTTTTGTTTTCTATTATTTCTACATTTTTCTCTAACACTCTCATATTTAAATGTTATCTTTATTAGGGTCAGTGACAAATAAGGAGAAATCATTTAAAAATTCTGTTAAAAAAAAATGTACCAAATGTAATTTTGAATTTAGAAATGTATTTTTTGTTTACATGGTGGTTGCTTTTTTGTCACGTGACAAAACAGCTTCTCTCATGTTGGTTATGCCACATTAACTTTGATTTGGCATATGAATGTTTTTAAAACATCAATAATATTTAAAATAATATTTATTAAAATATTATGAAACATTAATGAATGTTAACAATATTAATATTTTTTTAAAATATTTTTGAATGTCATTTCTTATTTTTGTATTTATTTTATTTCTTAGAATCTCCGTTAAGTTAGACTACCTGGACAATTTTGAATTTAAAAAGTATCCAAATTTAATTAATCAAAATTTAAGAAACTGAAGCCATGTTTATCATAAAAGAAATCTATTGAAGTCATTTACATTTTTAAATAACTTAATAGATCCCAGGGCAAAAGAAATATAACATCACTGACCCATTACCAACATAGCAAGCCAAGACATTTCATTGAATAGCTATGACACCAATAACATCATCACACATGACTGTGGTGTGGAGAATGCTGTTTAAAAAGTTTAAACATGTATTCTGTACCTGACAGTCTCATTTGATCATTATTTCAAGTGTAATGCACATTAATTCATTGCATTGGCACATTCTCAATTTACCCAAACACATCATGCTCTCCCTTCCAGCCATTCATCTCACTTCCTCTCACCTGCTGCCCTCCCTCTTCAGTCCTGGTGATTCTCAGCCCCCCTTCATTCTTCTCCCACCTCCTCCCTTTGTCAGTGTCCTGTCCTGCATCCAAAGTCCTCATTCTATCTGGACCACACCTGAGAATACAGACTATATCAGGGCAAGAGGCTTCAGCTGGTCACCCCCACACCAACCTGCAATGCACCTGTGATTTCCTACAGCACTTCTGGATCCTGTCTGCTTCTGTCAGGGCTGAGAATGCATGATTACCCATGATCATCCCCAGCATTACTCACAAGAGAAACAGACCTGAGAACAACGTCCTGCAGCTTATGGAATATAATAGATTTATTAAAGGCATAACTAAGGATCTGAGATAATTGAGCTCACATGGACTGATCTCCACCTGGGCTGTGAATATTTCGTCATGACAACAGTGAGTAACCATTGACCTCAGACCTCTTTTATTTGTCAAATTAAGATTATTAATTTTCAGTCATTATATACTGGCATATGCTGTGACATACAGGGGTTACACAGAATGCAATGCAGCAAATAAATGCATTTGCCACTAATCTTGGTTGCGCATCTTGAGTTTATGTAACAATCCTAGTGATCAAAGGCTGTAGTTTGAACACCTTTCATCACACATATGGTTGTGGGTTTGTATCTAGTGTTTGGAGACTGAGTGATGGTTAGTGTCCTGTTTGACATGGGGCTCTTCTTCACACCCGTCCCTCTGAGCTAACAAGCCTCCGGAGGAAGATTCCCTCTAATTAGGGTCAAACATACCACTCTGTATCTGCTTGCTGTCTCTATCTGACCCTCAGGGTCTATACTGTTTGTCTTTGTTCACATCACAGGAAAATGTATAGGACAAGATCAGAAGGGGATAAATCCAATAAAGCACAAAAGCAATATTTGTTTTTTTTTGGCAGTTTTAACATTGCTTAAAGTTAAACCCAAATTGCTAATGTGAAAGGATCAGTAATGAATTTCTTGGAATTATATGACGTAAAACAGCTAAGTACTGGTCTGGCACAGCTGTAAATAACTGTTGGAACAGTCAGGTACTGTGGAGGAAAAATCAACAACCACTTCAGTGGAAGTCAACGTTATTTCTGCCACTCTCCTCCATTGCGGTGGCTGTTATGATATAAGGGCACTGAGTGAAGCGGCTCTTTCTTTCATGAAAGGGGGAGCAGGAGGCAATTGAATGAATGAAAGGGGGGGATTGTTCCCTCGTCTGGGTGCCACTGATTACCTGCCAAACTCAGCCTAGCCTTTAATTAAAGTCATTAACCTAGGAGAATGAGAAAAAAAGTGAGAGACAAAGAGCAAAGAGAGAGAGTTTCACATGGAGTTTGTAGTTTTCTAATATTGTCACAATGTAAATTGTTGCCAAGTTTTTTAAATGCATTCAAAATTTTAATTGTTCTGATAATCGGTGAATTTCACAAAGCCTGTCAAATAAATGCATTTATTTATTAATAAATAAATAAGGATATATATCATGGTAGTATTTGATTGTACAATTTACTGAAAAAAAAAAAAAGTTTATATAAGATGATTTTCATAAAATATGTAGTGATAAAATATTTAATAATTGGGAATAATTAGATTTAATGTATTACAAAAACTCAAAAGTACATTACAAATGTATCAGATTAAGTATTAAAAAGTTTGTGTGTGTATATTTGGGGTACTAGTGTCATCATGAGATTCTAATTTGAAATAAAATTCTCATTACTGAACTACATTAGATCTCCCTTTGTGTCTGTCTCTATCTAATAAGATATTTGCTATAGATATTTAGATTTGTGACATTTCAAAACTCTTAACCATCACTATTCCATTGTAGAGAAATATCTGGTAGGAAGGGAGAATATAGGAAATGGTCAGGTAAGGAGAGAGAAGAGATGATGTTTCTCTTTACCCTTCATTATGTTCTCTCTTTTTCTCTCTTTTCAGATGCCCTCTCGCTTTGGCACTGCGGTGCGGATCTTCATCACCACCCTATTCGCAGCAGTGGTGCTTTTTGCCATCCTACTGGCTTATGTGACAGGTTACCAGTTCATCCACACCGAGCAGCACCACCTGTCTTTTGGCTTGTACGGTGCCTTTCTGTCCCTCCACCTCCTCCTGCAGAGCCTCTTCGCCTACCTAGAGCACCGGCAAATGCGTGGCCCCTCCAGACCCCAGCACCTGCGCCGCACCGTGGCCCTCTGCATCGCAGCCTATCAGGAGGATCCGGACTACCTTCGCAAGTGTCTGCGAAGCATTCGCCGCATTTCTTTTCCCGGGCTTAAAGTAGTGCTGGTGGTGGATGGGAATCGGCAGGAGGATGGCTACATGATGGACATCTTCCAGGAGGTGATGGGGGGAGTGGAGCAGACAGGCTGTGTGGTGTGGAAGGGGAATTACCATTGCGACAGGGATGGGGGAGGAGGGAAAGGCTTGTTGCATGCCGAGGAGGCTGCACGGGTGGCCAGGGTGGTGCGAAGCTGCCGTTATTCCTGCATCATGCAAGAGTGGGCCGGCAAGAGGGAGGTCATGTATACAGCCTTCAAA
>JAFVLL020019400.1:0-19083 GCA_021397915.2 Tor tambroides
GTGTGTCTAATTGGGGTTGGAACTAAACTCTGCAGGACAACGGCCCTCCAGGACAGAGTTTGGGCACCCCTGCTTTATGAAATATTGAGTCGCGGTTTTATGACAGGTGCTTTTAGAGGTAATGAGTGATAATGAAATGACTTAATTTGGATAAAGAGAAATTAAATTGAAATGATACATTTGTCCTAAGAAGATTCTGGTGATCATCTTGAAGCACTAATGTTGCTATTTTAGCAGGTATAATGTTTTGTTCCATGTATAAAGTATTTGTGTTTTGTCTCATTTAAGGCATTTGCACACTACTAGCTATAATGTTTGAATTAAATCCAAGGATTCATACCTGACATGTACTGTAGAAGAAAAGTCAGCACATCACAGCTCCAAAAAAACATCCAGTTTCTTAAATTTCCATTTTGCAATATTTCATAGTCCACAACTCTTCATTAGACCATAATGGACAAGTTTCCAGTCATTTTAGCTTTAGGCATGCATTTACCGTCCCTACGTGAACAAAAGTTTTATAGCTGAGTTTTCTTCTGACTGTTATTTCAATTTACACAGGCAACGCCCTCTGTTGTGGATTTACTACAACCAGATCATAACAAGCATCCAGACACATCCACAGGTAAAGAGTTACCTCTGCCATATTTACTGTGTGCATCTGTATACAGTTTATGGTGACAGTATTTGGACACAACCAAGTGTCAAACCAAGTTCCTCTGATAGGACACCTGTGTGAACTTGAAGATATCGGACTTCATACATCAGCTTAAAAATTGGCAAAACACCAGCTGATTCAAAGACATTGAAAATGCTTTCAGGTGAATCTTTGTGCATATATTAACATGAGTATGCGTGGTGTTGTTTTGAAGGAGTTCCTCGCAGACCTGTGCTGCCCACACAGAGGCCCGGAGAGCAGGGTTTCTCTCAACAGTTTGTGCGTCCTCAACAGCTGCTGGAGGGCAAGGTCAGAAAATGCTAGTACAGTTAAGCCTAAGATAGACCTGGTAATATTTTGATATGGCAAATTAATTTTGTATTTTTATTGTAAGTTGTATTACAATTTTATGAAAATACTGACATCAAAATGTGTTGATTATATAATTATACCACACAAGTATACTAATAATAAATGTGAGTATAAGAACATACAACAGTTAATTAAGCCCCAAAATGAGAATAAAACATATCATGCAATGAATATACAATATAAATGAATATATATTTTTAAAAAACATACAGAGAAGCCGTATTTTATAAGAGTGCCATACAACAGCAGTTATATTCTGAATTCTGTTTGCTACCTGTCATGTCTCATGTCTTCATGTCTTTTATCATTGTCAGGATGCTGAGGCCATCTATCAGTGGCTGAGTGAGTTTCAGTTGGAGCAGTACACTGCAAATTTCCTCAACGCTGGCTATGATGTGCCTACCATCAGCAGAATGACCCCGGAGGTACGATCAGAGCCCCAGTGTTTGGTTGCTTTGAGAAGTGCCATTCATTCTTTTTGCTGCAGCTAGATTTGATGTTGATGAAGCATTATGCCATTTTTTCAGGATCTCACGGCTATTGGTGTGACTAAACCAGGCCACCGTAAGAAGATTTCCCTGGAGATTGGCAACCTCAGCATTCCAGAATGGCTCCCAGAGTACACACCAGTAAGTCACTACACACTGTATCATGCATCTTCCTGTCTCTATGGTGTTAACTTCAGTTCACTCACAGTTAAAACTGTTCTCTTAGCAGGATCTTGGGGAGTGGCTGAGTGCCATAGGTCTGCCTCAGTATCATAAGAAACTCTCTGAGAATGGCTATGACTCGATAAATATTGTCCGAGATCTCACATGGGAAGACTTACAGGAGATTGGCATCATTAAACTAGGTGAGTTTAATATAAACACTGAATTAAAGTACACTGTGGTGGTTGTAGTTTAGATATAGGGTTACCAAATTGTAATTTTTAAAATTGTGTGTTCTTGTTATTGTAACAGAGACCAGTTAGTAAGAGCTATGCAGGTAAACCTCACTCCCCTGATCTCTAGAGGTGCACTAGCTACTCACACTAGCGGCTGTGGTCTTTAGCGTCCTTGTTAGTGCACCTACCTCCCATGCCAGAAACGCCAGCTCAAATCCCACATGGAGAGGGCGAGTAGAACTGGAGGGGTTACATTGGTGCCATGACCCGGATGTGAGTGAGGTTTAGGGGAGTGAGTGTAACAGAGGCCAGCTAGAGCTATGCAGGTAGAACTCACTAACCTGATCTCAAGAGGCATATTAGAGACTGACACTAGAGCAGGGGTCCTCAAGTCTGGACGTTGAGATCCACTTTCCTGCAGAGATTAGCTCTAACCTGGATTAAAACCACATACCTGCAACTGTAGTAATCCTGAAGACCTTGATTAGCTTGTTCAGGTTTGTTTGATTAGAGTTGGAGCTAGACTTACAGGAAAGTAAATCTCGATGTCCAGAGTTGAGGACCCCTGCGCTAGAGACTGCGGTCTTTAGCATTCTTGTTAACACGCTTGCCTCCCATGATGGGGATGCTAACTTGAATCCCGTTCAGAGCAGGGCGAGTAGAACCAGAAGGGTTACATTATGCTGTACTTGAAAATTTTTAGTTGGTTAAATATTGATCTTGTGTACAACAAGACTTGCTTTCAAACTAAAGCAAGCATGATATGTAAGAAAATCATTATTTTGAATAGGCTCTTTTAAATGAATAGGTTGAATTTGTTCACACTTGTTCACACAGATTCATGGGTCAAAAAGTGTGGAAACCCTGTACACTTCACCCTCCATCCATATGCAAAATGAAGTGAGGGTGATTTAGCTGATGTTATATCCATTTGTTTAATGCAAATAGACTTGTGGGTTTAGTAAACCTGAATTCTGAAATTTAGTAAAATTGAATTTTGCTTCGATTTCACAAATCAAATCAACTTTTTGCAGTGTCATTTCGATGTCTTTGTACAAACCTTTGTTAAAGTTCATCAATGATTTATAAGTATTTTGTTTCCTTCTTCACAACCATTTGGCATTAAACATTGTATCCGTGTTTTTTTCAATGCTGAAACAGGAACTGTCATTTCAACGTTCAAGGCCAGTCACATTCCGGCTGGGTAGCTCTTCCAGTTTTTGTTCTTAATTGGCATGACCTTGACAAGGACATTTTAATTTTTATTCCTCTGGTTTGATTCTGACCTCTGGGTAGTCTCACCCACAATATATATATAAAACTTCTGTTAAATTCATGTGTGACATGCAGTAAGCTACAGTAAGTGTTAAGTCAGCATCTGTGTGTGTCTCTGACAGGCCATCAGAAGAAAATTATGCTTGCAGTGAAGAAGTTGTGCGATATTCATAAGGCTCTTCTACAGGCGGAATCAGGGCAAGGCACACTGCGGCGCAAAACCCCCGCGGCCTTGGACCTGGTCACTATTGAGCCGCCTCCTGAGAGCGGCGACCTCCCCTCGCCCCACACGCCCAAGATGATGACCTTCCAGGACAGTGAGCTGAGTACTGAGCTACAGAGCGCCATGTCCTCCCACTACAGTGGCTGTCAGGACGGACTGGCCATCAAGAACGCAGTAGGTATGTCCTCTAGTCAGGAGAGCATCGACACGCGCTCTCGAGGCTCCGGACGCTCTCAGGAGCCCCCCAGCACCCCATCCGCCACTTCCTCTGCGACCCCTTATAGCTGCTCCCGAGAGAGCTTAACGAGCCCAGACAGCAGTCCTGCTAAAGAGCGCAACATTCCAGAAGGCCGTGACCAGGTCCCACGTCCTCAGCTACCACAACAGCTGCCATTCAGTGCGTCCGCAGGCTTTAAATACCCCGCGGTGCCTGCCAAACCCAAACTCAGCTCTGCTCCTTCTCCACAAGGCTCTCCCGTACATAAAACCCTCAATTATCCACGTTCACAATATAACAGTGCCACGCTTGACCGTCACTCTCCTAGCGTGACCAAGAAGCGCACACACAGTCTGTCCCGGTATGCTTTGTCGGATGGTGAACCAGATGAAGAAGATGATGATGAAGCAGCTCAGCTAGCCAGTATGGCCATGCCTTCGTATGCCACGCTGAGCCGTAGGCCTACCCGTGGCCAGCTGGCACGTCTTCAGTCTGGCCCTGAGCAGTCCGTCGGCCGAAGTCACTCTTTCGCCATCAGGGCTCGGCGTAAAGGGCCCCCTCCTCCACCACCTAAACGCCTTAGCTCCGTCAGCAGCAGCAGCACTAGTGTTGAAACTGTCTCTGACACTCCAGCATCACCTTCTGGAGGAGTCGAGAATGGCAGATCTGGGACCGTAAAGAGCATCACAGCTGCATTAGAAACAGTCCTACCTGTGCCTCCGGTGGAGCTCCTTCAGGAAACCACTACAGCTGTTTCCAGTACCAACGAAGGGTCCAAGCGCAGACCTCTGAGTCAGACCGAATCCACCCCAGTATCCACCAAAGCAGATACTGATAGAGCGACAAAGTCTGACTCGGAGGAGGAGGATGGGACGAAGGATTCAGGCCTGGAGAGCTCATCCTCTCCTCAGAACAGCTCCAGCGAGTGCATCCCCTTTGCGGAGGAAGGCAACCTCACTATCAAACAGAGGCCCAAAGTTGGCGGGCCTCTCAAGGCGGAAACCACATCCGAGTCGTCAGAGAAGGCCAAACCAGCCAAAACCCCTGAAGTTCCAGAGTTCAACCTTAAAGAGTCAGACACAGTGAAGAGACGGCAGAAACCAAAAGAGAAGGAGCAGCCAAACACAGCTTCTGATAGCAGTCCAGATGGCACATCAGTTTTAGAGGCTCAGGAGATGGTGACACTCCGCATCAGTGAAACGGATATGAGCCTGCCATGTGTGGAGCTTCCAGCCAAACCAGTGAAAGCACCTCCACCTCTTGCTCCCAAACCTCCCAGTTCCCTGAATTCAACACAGCATGCCTCCAAACCAGATCCTGTTCCTCTGACAGGTACAGCCTACAAATAAATAGCCTACTAATAAAGCTAGTCAGCTTTTTATTCAGGTTTGATGCAATGATTTCAGGTCTTAATTTTTTGGTCTTAAGACAAATATACTTTGGTAGATTGCACATACTACGTTAAAGGGATCCCTGGGTATTAAGCCATGTATGGCTTAATATAACGTAAATAACGTCTCTTACTGAAATATGTAGTAGAAAACACCTGAAAGATTTATGTTATTTAAAAATCAACATCATTTTATACATATTTTGAACTATGGGGGGCGCCATTATTTTGATAACATAAAATGGTTGCACTCTGTGAACTACTGCTGCTACCTGTTGCCATTTTTACCAGAACACAACTCAGAATACACAACTCTGAAAATAAAATGCTGATATGATGACCACATCTACTGAAAGAACTTACAGGAGGAGGTGGATAGGCTTAAACCAAATGCCGTACCATTTTCCCCCACAAGGAGTCTAAACACCTCAGTTATCAAGGGAAATCCGCACTGAGAAACTCCTTCAGTGGCAGCGGTGCCATGACAAGTGTTGGTATGTTTACTTCCTGCCAGGACATAACGTTTCTTCTCTCTTTCAGTAGCTGTGGTCTACTAAAGCCTCAAAGGCATCAGGGCTAAAGTGGAGAGAACAAAGACGCGGGTGTTTAGGAAGTTTTATTCATCCACAGGCATCTTCATATTCTTTTCTCCTCTTCTTATCGCTAGGAAAGCAGTGAAATTTGACCTCTTCTCTCTTGTTGCCCTTCGACTGAAAATTACAACCAAAGGCTTGAGTTGTGTATTCCGAGTTGTGTTGCGGTAAAAAGCGCCAGTAGCTCACCGAGTATAACTATTTGATGTCATCGTCGCAGAATGCATTGTGCACATAAAATAATGGCGTCCCCCATAGTCCAAAATATATATAAAACAATGTTGATTTTTTTAAATAACAGAAATCTTTCATGGGTTTTCTACTACATAGTTCAATAAGAGACATCACTTACGTTATATTAAGCCATACATGTCTTAGTACCCAGGGATCACTTTAAAGCCACTGGTAGCAACATTTTGCTAGTAAGTTACAGTGCATGCAGTGGACTGTAACTTTTGCATTCATTTGAGATTCTCATTCTCTGTGCAGCTGTTGGCTCCAGCATGACACTGAGTGTCGTACAGAGTGTCGCCTTCGCAGCACCTCAGTCTCCAGTCCCATACTCCCCCTCGCCAGAGAACACGGGTCAGAGTTTGACATCAGGAAGCCTCCAGGCTCTGATGGAAGGGGATCAAGGGTCAACACTGAAGCATCAGAGGCTGGAGAAGACCAGCTCATCCCTGGAGGAAGCACTGAAGGCTGTGGAGAGAAAACTAACTGTGGAGAACAACAACGTGGGGTAAGAGACACTCTCCACCAGCTTTCACATTTAAAGAAAGAAATCTACAAAAATGATCTTCTTTTAATTGGGGGATTTTCATTTTCCTTTAAATATCATGCTTTTAAATGGTCACTAATTTATCACTCCTAATTAAAGCTGTTGTGTTTCTTTTAGTGTTTCTCACGTAGTCAAGTCTGCAGGGAACATTCTGGATGACATCGGGAACATGTTTGATGACCTGGCCGATCAGTTGGATGCTATGCTGGATTAAAGATTCTCATGGATGAGGCTGTTTATTTTTTGATGGCCCAGAAACAGGAGGGTAGAGATCTACATATAGCAGCATGGTTTCTTCTGCCTTATAATTCAGATGGAAAACAGAGATGAACTCTTGAACACAAAAGTGGGAACCTCCATTGATCTTCATTTACAAGGACCACACAGACATTTACGGGCCACAGTCTTCTGACTAATGTCAGTCTAGATGTCATCTGTTTTTTTGTTCGTTTGTTTATTCTTATTCCAGTGTCTGATCAACCAGCATATATTTTTGATTTCCTGTCATTAGTTTTTTTGGGGCTGAACTGTGGACTTGACCAATCGTGACCCCAATGAACTTTACATGATGGACTCATGGAGGAGAATCATTCCTAAAGCAATATACATTTCAAGACACTACACTCATTCAAAACATTTCTAGAAAGATTAATGGAATAGTTCACCCAAAAAGTGACAATTCTGTCATTTGTTCACCCTTATGCTAAAGCGAGACGAGAAGTTATAGTGACCAGCTGTCAAAACAAATAAAACATGACAGAATTTTCTTTTTTTGGAGTGAACGGTTCCTTTAACGTAACTACTTTTCAAAGCATTTTGAAAATAGTAGCATGTGACTTATCCATTTCAGCAGGTAAACAGCCTTTGGGAGGTTTGGTGCTTGTACCATATTTTTTCTTAATGACGTTGCAGATTTGCTGGTTAAGATACATGACTGACATTTATTTTTGTATGAAAGTGTGGTTTTAAAGGGAACATGTTGAAAACCGTAACACTGCCTTGTGTAACTAGAGCAGCATCAGTGTACAGCAAGCAATTCAGATTTAAGTTACCACAAACTATTTTTGAAGTCTTTAAACTTATATTAGTCCAAATAGTATTTAAACTTTATCAAAATATGTATATTGTACACTAAAGGTATATTTGATTGGGAAGCAAACCTGTTTGTTGTACCAAAGTATATGTATATTTTTATTCAAATGTTGGATAATGTTAACGCTAACAGACTTACCTTGCAGCTAATGAAAGTTAACCCTGTGGCATTTCCCCTTTGCACATCATTTCATATGATATATCTGATGTGGAATATTTCCACATTGTTCTTGTGTGCCATATGTTTCAATAGATGTTTCATTCAGGTCCTGTTTCCCAGTGAACTGAAATGTAATCAATGGCATTTGTTTAATTGAAGTCCGTTTAACCAGTTCTAGAATTGCAGTTAAGGCCCATTCACACCAAGGACAATGACTATAACTATAAAGTTTTAATCATAACTCTAATTGTTCTCTGCAGTGAGCACTTATAGTAAACAACGTTATCATCCACTGGTGTGGACATGAAGATAGTTATTATAGTTATCATTCTTGGTATGAACAGACCTTTACTTATGTGAATACTATATATTAGTGATGTTCTTAATTAGTTAATATAACACACTGATATGATTGTTTAGTATCAAGTCCCTCTTTGTTCTAATTTGTTGATATTTTCTAATAAATGAATTTAGCTATTTTGTCGTTTTTATTATTACTGAGCCATGTCACTGTCATTTCAGCACTTACGGTACAGTGCAAAAGAAAAACCTCTTCTTTCTGATTTGTCAAGACTAGGGATGCACCAGATGTTAGTTCTTAAACTGGAACATACCTGTAAAGTCCACACTAGAGCTAATTTGTAACTAACTATGCAGATGATGTTTTAATCCTGCGGTTTCTGTTGCTCCGTTATTAAATCTAATAAATGTGTTTAGGTCCTTCTTACACTGCAAAAAAAAAAAAGGATTATCTTAGTATTTTTGTCTTGGTTCTAGTCAAAATAGTTAATAATTCTTAAATTAAGATGCATTTACTAAATAAGCAAAATGACAAGATATTTAGTCATGTTTCCAGGGAAGAAACTAAATTAAAGGGATATTCACCCAAAAATGAAAATTCCGTCATCATTAACTCACCCTCAAGTAGTTCCAAACCTGTATGAATGTCTTTTTTCTGCTGAACACAAAGGAAGATATTTTGAAGAAAGTTTGTAACCAGGCTGCTTTGGGGTACTATTGACTTCCATAATAGGAAAGAAAAATACTATGGAAGTCAATGGTGCCCCAGAACTGCTCTGTTTCCCACATTCTTCAAAATATCTTCCTTTGTTCAGCAGAACAAAGACATTCATACAGGTTTGGAAATACCTGAGGGTGAGTAAATGATGACACAATTTTCATTTTTGGGTGAACTATCCCTTTAAGTGCAAGTAAACAAGTAAAATTGTCTGCCAGTGGGGTAAGTAAAATACTCTTGTTTTAAGAATATTTTACTTACCCCACTGGCAGATAATTTAACTTATTTTAAGCAAAATGCACTTAATTTAGTTTTTTCCCCTGGAAACAAGACTAAATATCTTGTCGTTTTGCTTATCTTGTGAGTGCATTTTCATTTAATTTTTAGACGAGTTAGACTAGAAACAAGACAAAATTTCTAAGTAAAATAAGCCTTTTTTTTGTTGCAGTGTAGGCTATAAGATAAACTAGGAAAAAAGTAAATGAATGCCCTTCTCCCAACAAGTAAGCAAAGAGTTCTGAGACTTCATTCAAAATAGTTTCAAAGAGTAAACAGTCACAACAAGTAGGAAACATTTCAGCAAAACCAGGGAAGAAGGATACAGCCTTCCTCAGTTTAAGCCATATTATTTAATAGCTCAATATTATTTCATTCTGGAGGAGTTGTTTTCCATATCATGATATTCAAGGCATGCCTGTCTGGCTTCAGATTGAACATTCTTCATGTACGCATACTTCACTTTTAGCAATTTTCAATAGTCCGGTGAAAATTAATAAAGCATTATATAATTATAATCCAGCGATTCATAACATAGAGGCTAGTATGGAATATAACTAATGCCCTGAAACTGTATACAGACAGTCTGATTTGTTGGAGCCATGCTTTTCAACCAAGTTTTCAATCAATTTTTTCCAACTTGGAAGGAGATTGGTATAGTTGGAATGAAAGATTTATACGAGGTCTGTCCAGAAAGTATCCAGCCATGTAATAAGAAAACTAGAGACATTTATGCATACAAGAAATACAATAAACATTGTACATAGGACAGTGATGCCTCAGTAACCTTTGGACCTCAGTTCTCCCAGCATCTCTTCCACTGCTCAAAACACTCTGCAAAATCCTTTGTTGGAATGGCCATCAGCGGCATCGTCATATTTTCCTGAATCTCATCGACAGTCGAAATCTCTTCCCTTTCCAAGGTGCTTTTAGCATTGTGAAAAGCCAGAAGTCGCAGGGTGCCAAATCTGGGCTTTAGCCTGGGGGCTGAGTCACCTGGGTGATTTGATCTTTCGCCAAAAAACTCGGCATTAGATGTGATGCATGGGCAGGCGCATTGTTGTGATGAAGCTACCAATCACCAGTTGCCCATAGCTGCAGTCCTTTCTCTCATCTCGTATTTTTCATATTATATGGCTGGATACTTTGCGGACAGCCCCTGTATATTAATGATCGACTGGCATCCTTCCTGCAGCTTCAACAAAGATACGAATTGCTAACCTCTTGTTTTCCCATTATCTGCAAATAAGACATTTTTGAGAACACATTTTACATTTTGTGTAGAAACTTCAGCATACAGATTTGAATAGGCTGGCAGGTAAAACCACCGATTTAAACAGTCCTGGGACGAGGAATCATGCATTGACAATATTCAGAGTATGTCATTAATGCATACAATTTAAAGTTTTTCACAGAGTCCATTTTCCCAAAGTAGTTTGTCTAAATTTTCTCCAGAGATATCACCCTTATTTCCAAAATGTTCAGCTGCGGAGGGGACACTTAGCCATCTGTTTCTCACGTCACAACACCTTCTGGAATTTATTGTTTGCATTTATTTTTAGGGGTATATAACAGAGTTATAAAGCCTGATCCTATCCTGCATTGTTTGGCATGGTGCCACCAGTGGATCTGAACAAATTATGAAGCACAAGCAGTATCCCTTAGCATGTTACTTGCAAGACATTGAGTGTAATAAAATTTTAGTTTTGGATCTTTGAAAATGCATATCAAACTAAATTACTTAGAAATAGCATAGCTGAATACATCAAGACGACTATAACTTCGTAACTGGTGAAAAAAAAAATCACCAAACTTTACATACAGATTATTGTATGTAACACTTTATATTTCATGTTATATACGTATTTCATCTTAATTATGGATGGAATAGTGCTTTGAGTTTCCTTACAAACGGTAAAAGTATGACATTTACAGATGCATTCAGTGTTTCTTTAGCAACTAGTTTTATGAGTTTTAGAGAGGAATTAATTCACTTAACTGTCCAACCAGAAGCAACTTGGGAATTTTATCTTTTCGACCCATGTTCTCCGACATCAAATCTTTCTACCTTGTGTATGCTGTACCAATATTTACGCTCGTTTTTATCTCTGCCAATCCTTCTTTTTACTGTCTTAAGATATCTACTGCTTCTTCATTCGAACGTGTACTGATTGTTGTCTCCGCTGGTGAAGCACGAAAAAACAGTAAAGCATAAACTAAAACTAAAATTTTAAAACCTTCAGATGACACACGAGTACACAGTGCATACTATTTTTTAAAGAATAGTGTGTGGAACGGTGTACAATAAGCAACAAATGTTTCAGAGTAGTATGCTAAAGTGTTGTCACATGACAAACACTGAACATTAATTCAGCAAAGCTGTCGAGGTTCTTGCCTTACAAATAAATGTGCTAACCATTCTTTTACAAAGGCTTGTTAATAAGGATTCATACTAGTAACAATGCTATATTGCCCAATTGAACTCGTTTCATAATTAATGAACTTTACACTGAACAGAACTGAATCAACACTGAGTTGTCTTTAACTGAACAATGATATTTTTGGCAGTTACACTAAGTGGAAAAAGTGATATATTCTAGTCACACTAAGTGCAATTACTGATAAATTCTGTTTACACTAAAATAGCAGTAGTTTCTTTAGCAACAGGCTAAGTGTAAATATAGTTAGGTGGCAGATATTTATACTTTAGTACTGTAGTACATTATAGAACAGTATGTAATAACATACTGAGTGTAAATTATCATACTTATATATACACACAATTAAATGAATGCCACAACCTCCCTACACCTACAACTGACCATACCTAATAACACTGTATTATTAATGAGGCATTTTATTTCCACTTTTCAAATATTTACTTTATTTTTATTGAAAATAAATGCTGATCTTTCTGATCTGATATGGGATGTGAAAAGGAGAAGAACGAGTTTGGCAGAAGGCGGATCTGAACTCAGGTCGATCGCGTCAAAAAGCAATCATCTCGTGTCATTTACTCGCTGCGCCTCTGGTACTATAGAAAAACAGGCGTCTTTTGCAGTGCTGTTTATCGCAGCAATGCATTGGTGAGAAGAGGTAATGTAAATAGCCTCTGCCAACAAATTGGGTTATTTCTACTTATAAAGTAAATACACTCCGTTTCTTTTTAGAGCTGCTTTACAGAGGAATTCTGTTTGCATAATTGAAATATTAGTTTTATTTACAGTCAGTTCCGTATATATTTGGACACAGGCACAATTTTTATTATTTTAGCTGCTGACCAAAAGTTATATAATGAATATGGGCTTAAAGTGCATACTCTGAACTTTAATTTAAGGGTATTCTCATCAAAATCGGAGGAAAGGTTAAAGAATTACAGCTCTTTAATATGAACCTCCCCCTTTTTCAAGGGACCATAACTAATTGGACTGTTGACTCAAAAGCTGTTCCATGGACAGTTGTGGGCTATTCCTTCATTTTTTCTACATCAATTAAGCAGGTAAAAGGTCCGGAGTTGATTCTAAGTGTGCTATTTGTATGTGGAAGCTGTTGCTCTGAACCCACATCATGCAGTCAAAGGAGCTCTGCATGCAAGTGAAACAGACAATTGTTAGGCTTCAAAAACAAAAGAAATCCATCAGAGAGATAGCAGGAACATTAGGAGCGGCCAAATCAACAGTTTGGTACATTCTGAGAGAAAAAAGAACATAAAAGGCCTGGACATTCACAGAGGACAACAGTGGTGGATGATTGGATGATCCTCTCCATGGTAAAGAAAAACCCTTTCACAACATCCAGCCAAGTGAAGAACACTCTCCAGGAGGTAGAAGAGTCACTGTCAAAGTCTACAATCAAGAGAAGACTTCACCAGAGCAAATACAGAGGGTTCATCACAAGGTGCAAATAAGGCCAGATTAGACTTTGCCAAAAAACATAGAAAAAAGCCAGACCACTTCTGGAAATGCATTCTTTGGATGGCTGAAATTAAGATCAACCTGTACCAGAACTACAGGAAGAACAAAGTATGGAGAAGGCTTGGAACAGCTCATGATCCAAAGCATACAACATCATCTGTGAAACATGGTGGAGCAGTGTGATGGCATGAGCATGCATGACTTCCAGTGGCACTGGGTTACTGGTGTTTAGTGATGATGTGACAGAGGACAGAAGCAACCGGAAGAATTCTGAAGTGTATAGAGATATACTCTCTCCCCAGATTCAGTCAAATGGAGCAACGTTGATTGGGCAGCGCTTCATAGTACAAATGGACAATGACCCAAAACATATAGCAAAAGCAACCCAGGAGTTTTTGAAGGTAAAAAAAGTATAATATTCTGTAATGGCCAAGTCAATCTCCTGATTTCAACACGATTAAGTGTGCATTTCACTTGCTGAAGACAAAACTAAAGGCAGAAAGACCCACAAACAAACAACTGAAGTCAGCTGCAGTAAAGGCCTGGCAAAGCATCACAAAGGAGGAAACCCAGTCTCTGCTGATGTCCATGAGATCCAGATTTAAGGCAGTCATTGCCTGCAAAGGGATCTCAACAAAATATTAAAAATGAACATTTTATTTATGATTATATTTATTTGTCCAATTACATTTGAGCCCCTGAAAATGGGCGGACTGTGTATAAATATGGTTGTAATTCCTAAGCATTTTATGTTATATTTTTGTTCAACCCCTTGAATTATAATGTCTGCACTTCCATTTCATCTCGATTGTTTCATTTTAATTCTATGCTGGTGGCATACAGAGCCAAAATTATGAAAATTGTGTAAGTGTCCAAATATATATGGACCTGACTGTATATGTTATATGTTATTTATATAGCCTGTTACAGTGGTTCTCAACTCCAGTCCTCGGGACCCACTGCTCTGCACATTTTGTATGCGTCTCTGACACACTCAGTTTAGTTCATGGATCTCTCTCCTAACGAGCTGATGATCTGAATCAGGTGCGTTAAATAGTGGGTCCCGAGGACTGGAGTTGAGTTGAGAACCACTGGCCTATTATATACTGCAATATTATTATTCAGTATCTTTGAAACAATCTATAGGCTACTGTATAAAGCGCTAAAGAGATAAAGATGACGTCATTTGACTTGATCGGAAACGTGCTGTACAGATTAAAATACAATTTGTCCTACTAACGATATTGTTTTTAGATACACAGCAATAGTCTGTAGTTTACATGTATGTATGTACATATAAAAGTGGTACATTTATAATTAATATCGCCTCCAGTTCACTCATGCATTTAAATATGAAACGTCACATGGAGCGCGTTGTGTTGTGTATCCCAGTATCCCATGCAGTGTCCTCGGATGCATACATCAGCGGTGTATTCCAAACGGGGTATATCGACCTCCGAAGGGCAACTCAGAGTGAAAACAATCATGGTAGCCATACTGAAGGGTCGTTCCAAACCGAAGTGTTCAAAACTGGCTGCTTCAAAGGGCCCTTCGGAATGAAGGATTTTAAATATTTTCCTGTATTTCTCCCATGTTTTTAATCTGTTTCAGATTTAAGGCCATAAAAAGTCTTTAATGGTACAACAATGTCTTAAATTTGGGGACAGAAAGACAAGAATTGAGATATAGCTTACACTTCAAAAGGCTATGGTTTAATTGATTCAAGGGATAGTTCACCCAAAAATGAAAACTCTGTCATTAATTACTCACCCTCACATCGTTCCAAACCCATAAGACCTTTGTTCATCTTCAGAACACAAATTAAGGTATTTTTGACGTGATTAAAATGCTCGCCAACTGCATTCCTTATCCAACTCTATTGCTGCTGGGAAGTTGATCATCATGGCATCTGCCAAACAAGAAAAAAAAATTTGCATGAGGAAAGCATTTTTGACAATTTTTTACTTTAATTACACTAATTGTGACAGGGAGTCATTCTCTTTTGCTTGTATGCACACTAAAAACGAGATATATAAAAGCAATAAGCCCTGTGAAGCCATGGTTTACAGTGAATTTAAAACAGCTAAGGGGATTTTAGGCAGTGTAGGCGTCGTGCCCAACACGGGGCTTATTGCTTTTGTAAAACGGTTATACCATATGTGTAGCAAGGTTTCACAAAATAAAACAAAGCAAATAAAATGTAATGATATAAAAACAGTATTCTTCCGCCAAACAGTGTAGCACCTCAGAATAATAATAATAATAATAATAATAAAACTTTATTTTATATAGCGCCTTTAAAAGTTGCATCTCAAAGCGCTTTACCAAGACATACAGAAAAAATACATTGAAAATCACAAATATGCTAACCAAAAAAAAATACGTTTTAACAGAAGATTTAAAAACACTAAAGGATTCAGCCCGTCTAATTTCAGTAGGGAGAGAATTCCAGAGTTTTGGCGCCACAGAAGAAAAAACCTGATCACCCATAGAGCGTAAACGAGTTATAGGAATAGTTAACAAGCCAGAATCAGAAGAGCGGAGATTACGCCTTGGGGTGTAGACAGTTAAAAGTTCAGTCAGATATACTGGTGCTAAACCATGCAGGGCCTTGTAGGTAAGCATGAGAATTTTAAAAATCTATGCGAAACCTGACCGGAAGCCAGGAAGCCAGTGCAGGGATTCCAAGATTGGAGAGATGTGCTCACTTGTCCTGGACCTTGTCAGAATTCTGGCAGCTGCGTTTTGAACATACTGCAATTTGTTTAGAGTTGATTTAGAGATCCCAGCGAGCAGAGCATTACAGTAGTCGATTCGAGAAAAGACAAACATATTGATCAGTTTTTCAGCCACGGAGAAAGATAACATGGGGCGCAGTCTTGCAATGTTTCTGAGGTGAAAAAATGATACTTTAACCGTGTTCTGGACATGGGGATCAAATGTTAAGTTTGAATCAAATATCACCAGATTTTTTTATTTTGTTTGAAACTCCATAACAGAACCATCCATCTTTAAGGTTAAAATGCCAGCTTTACATATTTGATGGGGTGAACCAATCAGCATAACCTCAGTCTTGTCACTGTTGAGACAAAGAAAATTTTGTGACACCCATATTTTTACCTCCGATATGCAATGTTCAAGAAAGGCAACAGCCGAATTATCACCAGATTTTGAATGAATGTAAATCTGAGTGTCATCAGCGTAAAAATGAAACTTAAGACCAAGGGATCTTAGAAATTGCCCAAGGGGAAAAATGTACATGCTAAAAAGTAAGGGACTCAAAACTGAACCCTGGGGAACACCATACTGCACTGAACCAATATTGGACCTGCATCCACCCAGGGACACATACTGCCTACGGTCTGAGAGGAAAGACTTGAACCAGTTTAATGCAGTGTCAGTAACACCAAAAACAGTTTCCAACCGAGAGAGTAAAAGGGAATGGTCTACAGCAGGGGTCACCAAGTTCGGTCCTGGAGGGCCGGTGTCCCTGCAGAGTTTAGCTCCAACCCTAATCAAACACACCTGAAGCAGCTAATCAAGGTCTTACTAGCTCTCTCAGTTCCTTCAGGCAGGCATGTTGGATGAACTCAGAGACACCGCTCTCCAGATTAAGTTTGATGACCTTGGTCTACAGGCCAAAAGCTGCACCTGAGATCGAGGTAAAATCAGGATTGACAGAGAGCCAGAGCCACAGCACTAACAGATCATTGGTGACTTGAACCACGCTGTTTCAGTGCTATGCAGTTTGCAGAAGGCCAGATTGGAGGCTCAAAAAGATTGCTTTAAAGTGAGGTGAGTGTATAACTGAGAGTCACACCGCTTCAAGCACTTTAGCCAAAAAGGGCAGATTGGAAATGGGACGAAAATTATTGATGTTTACCCAGTCTACGTTGGGCTTTTTTGGTACAGGTGTTACAGCAGCGATTTTGAGTGCAGCAGGTACAACACCCGTGTTCAGTGAGTCATTTATTATACTCAAGACGACTGGGCATAGTGAGGCAAAACATGATTTAAACAGACAGATGGGTATGGGATCAACTATGGAAGTGGTAGCTTTCATTTGTGAAACCACATTACCCAGAGAGACAAGATCAAGTGAGCTAAAATTTGAGAAAAAGGTGCCAGAAAAATGAGGGATACTAAGAGCAGGAGCAGACGCAACGGAAGTAATGAATTTGCGAGCATTGGCAATTTTGGAACTGAAATGATCAAGAAATCTATTACAGAGCTGATCTGAGGCCGTGAAACGGTCGTGGTTCCAACAAAGTTGTTGCCGAGCAACACACAGATGCTAATGTCAGTACTTGGCAGGTATGCTTCAGTGTACAAGTGTTTGCCAACCTTAAAGGTTGATGCCCATCGACCTGCAAGTTCTCCATCACTAATCCTATAAATAAAATTCTTTATTCCAGCAGTTTAAGGCCCGCACCTCCAGACTGAGAAATATCTTTTTCCCTATAGTGCCCCCCACAATCTGTCTCTGCCTCCAAAATTGTCTGGCACAACTGACTTCATAACACCACAGTGATAGCTGCTGTAACTAAAAAGTAACCCAGTATACAGTTTAACCTCGTGTACATGGACTAATACATTCACCCCTACCATTTTTTGTTATTACATTATGTGTACTGTTTATTATTTAATACTGGGTCATTCCACAAAATCTTTGACTTTTGCGTCCCTAAGAAATAATCATAAGATTAATATGAGAAATAAATTTACAATTTATAAAAAATAACAATACTATGTATTATTTCATCAATATTACATCAGAAAAAAAGTCAAATATTATTTTAAATAATTTAAATAGCATTTATGCTGGTAAGGTTTTTGGCCTGTCCTCACTTTTTCAGCAGGACTTTTAATTCGCAAAGTGAAGGCAAAATGATATAAAAATCACATTTGCATATTGTTCTAAATACAGTCTCATTGTTAAGCAATGTTTTTGACATAATTATACATTTTTTTCAATAAAAAGTAAATAATTTTATTGGTGTACCCTGATTTCATGTCAGCCCTGTTACCCTCATCAAAAAAACCTTGTAAAATAATGCTACATTCAAGTAACATCACTTCTAGGAGGTTACTTTATCTCTCAACCAGGATTCCAACACTTAAAGCACAAGCATGTTTCTCTCAGTCCACGAATTTGTGATCGCCTCAGTCCCCTTCAAATTTCATATGAAAACGGCGGCAGACTTCGATCAGCTCCTCCCCGTCTTTCAGCGCAGAGAAACAGGGTGTGTTTATCGATAGATTGTTATAATGTCTGCATCTGTGCAGGTCTTTGTCATAAATCCAGTTTACAAAATATCATGGGGGAGCAATAGGTTCCCCATCTACTGTAAGTTTTCGCTGGGTTCACCCCCTCATCACACCACAGCTGTTTCGTCCAGCGAAAATGAAGCCCTTAGCTCATATGATCGCATACTTTATTAAACGATCATGTTGCCATTTTTATTTGAAAATTTAACTTTTCGATAAAACATTTTACAGTGCATGGGGCAAAGAGTTTTGCATACTTGAGCTAAGCAAAGAGGATTG
Organism: Tor tambroides; assembly: GCA_021397915.2. Classification (NCBI taxonomy): domain Eukaryota; kingdom Metazoa; phylum Chordata; class Actinopteri; order Cypriniformes; family Cyprinidae; genus Tor; species Tor tambroides. The sequence goes on from JAFVLL020019400.1 coordinate 18,400, forward strand.
TAGACTACTAGAAATGCAAACAGTAGAATTTTGTGTTTGTACAGTAAACAGGTGTGTGTGTGTGTGTGTGTGTGTGTGTGTGAGTGAGATAAGGAATACTTTGGTTTATTCGGTACTCAAATGTTAAACCTATCTATGCAATACAATGGAATACTGCAATAAGTTTAGTATACCACCCTATTAGTCAAACATTTTTTTTAATATTATTTATATGTTTATTATTTTTATTATCATTATTAGCCTATACCCTCACTGGGTGCTCACCCCCTAAAATGAAAATCCTAGAATCGCCAAAGTAACACCCTTTCAAAGTGTACAACATGTGCTTTTGTGAATTTGACTATTAGCTAGCGATTAGAAAATTTGTTTGAAATCGTTAAACCTGTTACTGTCAACCTGTTACTTTTCAGAGTAACAGGTTTTGACATGTGGGTAACAGGGATGACATAGATTAGGTGTCACCCTGTTTTTAAAGATTGTCTGTGTAAAATTCAAACATTTTAAAGGTCACTCTGGGTGGCCTTATTATTTAGCTTCCTATATCATTCAGTGGCATATGAGCATCAGTTACATTTTTAGTTAGTGTTGTTGGTATTGTTACTGTAGCGTATGGACGAATCAGACACACATTTAGTCATTATATTTAATGAATAATTCAGGAAACCCTCTCATTCCACACACAAA